>OX421505.1:13430782-13683282 GCA_949126835.1 Anisus vortex
TGTGTGTATCAGTGTTTAATGGTCTCGAGCTGTAGATTATGTCCCTTACCGACAGAGTTGTATTTGTGTGTGTCTTACTGTTGTTTTTCCGTTATTGTCACTGCATGTCAATTCTTAACCCTTTGGGCCCAATAGGCGGCCCGCGGTCCACAATACTACCCGACAAGCCTTTTAAGCGTCGCCCCCCCCCCCCCCCCCGCCACATACACAGAACATTTGACGGCGACGCATTACAATCATTGTATTGATAACGTTAAGTAAATGTTGGACATTATTTTTTATCCGGTTCCTTATGCGCCCAAAACGACAACAAACAAACAAAATGGTGCACACGTCTGCAGAAGCCTCGCTTGTGGGATGTCTCTGTGTGTAACGAGCGTAACTCGAGGGTTGATTTAAGATCGATGTAGATGGATTATTGAGGGGGGAAAGGGAAAAGGATAGGGAGGCGGGCTCATGCACACCTGTAGATCCGCTTCGGGCATGACCATATAATCTTTGCATAGTCGTAATGCGCATTAATGTAATATCAATTTGATTGACTATCTGGTTTTCTATCTTTCTGTTTCTCTATCTATGAGGTTGTGTATATATTTGTTTATTTATCAACTTGTCTATTTATCTATCTACCTATCTATCTATCTATATCTCTCTCTCTCTATCTATCTATCTATATATATATATATATATATATATTGCTATTCATCTATCTAATCTAACTATCTACCTCTTTATTTCTGTCTGTCTGTCTCTCCATTCATCCACCCATCTATCCAGCCAAGATAATATTTTTTCACAACAAAATTAGATCTAGTGATCTTATTTCTTTTTTTTTTTATCAGAACACCACCAGCCAGTACATTTTTATTTTTAAACGAAACAATGTCAGTGTTGTCGTTTTTTTCAACTTTTAAGTGAGAGACTCTGATTTTTCAATGGGCAAAGATATTTTAAAATAAAGTATAGGTTTAGATCTGATCAATGACCAGACAAACGTAAAATGTATTGGCCAAGTTTCAGTCATTTTTTAAGTAATCCAAGAAAGTACACAGTTTATTGTGGTTGAAATCGCGCCTACATTAAAGTTCAAGCGGTAGTGAAAATTTCATAATGCCTAAAAAATAGTTTGAATGCCGCTTAGTATTTTGTTATTCAAGTAAAATTATTATTATTATTACAAATTGATGTATCCGTTATAGGCCTAAATTAACCTAATACATTGTTTTCATGGATACCTGATTTTAGTTGGGGGCCACACAATCCCCTAGTATGCCGTGGCCATATATACTGATGAACGCTGCTTCACCTGCCATAAGTATTTTTTTTTAATACCACTTGTGCATTATTGCTAATTGGTTCGTTTTACTTTTACTTATTAAAAAAAAAGACAACGCCCTAAACCCCATCCCACCGGATCCCATTTTAAAAACTAAAAAGACAACCTCAAACTGCTTTACGTCTGACTTAACGTTCATAATATATTTATTTTTCTCAGCAGACGATCCCTGCGTAAATTGTTTTCACTGAAATAGTTTGAATAGAGACACATAAATCATCAATCACCTTTAAACTAAAATGTACACCACACAGATATTACACACACACACACATATATATATATATATTTAAATAATTTTTTTTTTAATACAAGTCCCACCATTCTCTCTTAAGCCCATGCTTCTTTCCTCCCTCCCCCCCCCCCATACCATCCTCCCCGCTTCTATCCCGGCATGCCCTTCACTAATTGTATTCGTCACGGAGATATTAATTTATACATTTCCACTCTCGGTAATAAGTCGGTCTAATGACTCCGTTCCGCGTGGCCACACGATCCCAGAGCGGGAATTTATCCCCCCCCCCCCCTTTCCCCCAAACCCCCGTGTAATTAAAGAGGCATGTGGACTGAACGATGCAAAGCGGGTGGAGGGTGGGGGGGGGGGAGAGTTATTTAACGGTTGAGCTTTGTCTCTAACTTTCCCGCCCCTCGCGATACAGACAAGTAAACTCTTGTACTTAGTGGTCACTACCCTTAATTACAGTGCTTATCTATCTATCTATCTTTCTATCTATCTATCTATCTGTCTGTCTGTCTGTCTGTCTGATATATATATATATATATTGTTGGGTCGGGCCTGAAAATTCAAAATAATGTATGTCATCGGCTAAACGTCTGTGTATCTATTTTCAGCTTGATAGGCTGACCTGAAGTAGGTCAATTAGCCATCCGACTGGATGGTCGTCCGAAACACAAATTTTTGCAATAATAAAGGATTTGAAAATGCTCCTATCCTCTTTTTATTATACCCCCCCTCCCTTTTTTTTTCTTCTTCTCCACTATTTCAATGTATATTTCGTATCTCGATTTGCGTACACCATCCCCTATTTCAAACCCTAATAAAAATGCAAGACTTAAGACTTAAACCGACGGACATGCGTAAGGCCGCTATAATCTTTATCTTAGGATGCACGGCTGAAACATTTAAAGATAAGATAAGGCATGATGGTGAAATACCAAATGGCTCTTTTTTTTTTCAGCACAAAAAGCCCGCAATTTTCTTTCCTTCGAAATTAAGCTCATTAATTAAAAGTACCAACTAACCGACCTGGGTTCGAATACGGGCGAAGGCTACGATTTTATCCCAGGACTCAAAAGTGTGTCCACAGTCTACCCAAGCTCTGATGGGTAGCTGACATTAGTTGGGGTAAAGTAAAGGCGGCTGGGCATCCCGTGGCCACTGAAACTGGAGAACGCGGCATCACTTTGACCTATGATCAATTTGGTCCGACGGGATACTTTACTATTTACCATTACCACCTGTCCATATAGGACCTATGAAAGAATGACTATTTGTTTGAGGCAACAAAAAACAACAACATAACTACCACACATTATTATAAGTGTGCACTTCACGACACAATAATATTTTGTAGATGATATACTTGATTTTGTAAATAAGGCTGAATTAAAAAGACCTCTTTTTTTTTTTTTTGTTGTTGTTGAAGGGTTTTCAATAAGCGGAGTCAAAGGGCATCATCTCAAGTGACAATACAATTAGAGGGATGTGTCAGCCGTAGACAGAAGTGTCGTAGTCAGCCAGAGATCAGACACAACAATGAATTTCATAGATAAGACTACTTTCGGCATTTCCGGCTGCTATAGTTTTTGCCCGCAACTTGGCACACGCTCATACACACACACACAGACATATAATATATATATTTTAAACAAATAGCGTGTTGATTTTTTAAATATCGCCCTCAAACTATTGCCCAGTCGTTGAAAAAAATGTCGTTTTTTTCCGAGAAAAAAAGTTTGTATCGGTTTTCGTCGATTTGTCTCGGATTTTGTCGACTTCGAAGCTGGTCTTAATGCCTAAAGACAGAACGAGGGATACAAATAAAATGTCAAACAATATTATCTGCGCATCTGTCTATAATTTTAATACACTAAGGTCGAATATACAAAATTGTAACAAAATGCTGAATTTATAAATCGAAAATTGGCACACGTTTATCAAAAGGTTGACGTCATCATTCATTCTTTACATTAGGCGTCTCTATCCATTTTTTTATGAACTTAAAAAAAAATATTCATATTTAACACTTTATTTATTCTATGTAATATGGACTTTTGGTCATTAAAGTTAATTAATAAATAAGTTAATTAATTGGATAAACATTGTTTCTGATGAAAATAGTTGCCTCGGTTTTCGTCGGTTTCGGAGTTCGTATAAACTCAATGAGACTATAAATGGTTTAAGGTATGTCAATGAACCTGGCAGGAATGGGGTGTAGGGGGTGGGGGAAGAGAAGGTGTAATCCTAAGACTTTTGATCCGGTGACATATGTAGAAAACCACGAAAAGATGTCCGCGTGATTAGGCGCCGAGTTTTAAAACGTAAATTATACGTGTTAGCTATGTCAATATGATACTAGTGGCGCCTCACGAGAAGCATCGGACTCTCCTCCACATGATCCACTGGTTGGCGATCGGAAAGTTTGATTAAGAAGAAATTTAACAACTTTTCCAACTTCGTGAATAGTCACTATTTCAAACAAAAAGCTGGATAATGGAGAAATATTGGACATACATTCAAGTGGGATGTGAAGAGGTGGAGTAATAATAATAATAATAATAACAATACTTGGACATCGACTCGGGCTAAGTTAACTTGGCCTTGGATGGGGGAACTGGACAAGTAGACGATTGGACTAATTGTTTCTGCTCAGCACTTGCGTCTTGAGTAACACGAGTGTATGTCTGTAGCTGTGTGTGTGTCTCTCTCTGTGTGTGTGTGTGTGTTTGGGGGAAAACAAACAAAAAACGGAGGGGGGAGGGGTGGCGCTCTTCAGACGTGCACCTCAATACAGTAGTATTAATTACCGCGCGGGATTCGTTAATGTGCAGCAATGATAGACGCAACAAACGCTCACACTCAAACACAGAAACAACAACAACAAGCAAGAAAACAAAAATACTCACACACAAGTAGATGATAAAGAAGTTAAAAAAATCGGCGCGAACCGTAGTTCTCAAATTAGTGTTTGATCAAAAAAAGGAACCTGCCCTAAACCGGAAATGTCACCAAGAGATTTGAAATGTTCGATTGAAATTATAATTTTATTATAGCAACCGAAATGAAAATTATAATTTATTAATTTTATACGTATAAAGACTAAAAAATGTATATTTATACTTATGTTCTAGCAACAAAAAATTTAAATAACGAAATAATTTTTATAATAATATCGACCAATAATTTTTATTATAGCAACCATTAAAACGTTATAATTTTATTATAATAACGACTTATAAATTTATACCTTTATTCTATTTTCTACACATAAAGTTAAAATTCTATTCTAGCACAGACAAATAAAGTTAGAATTATTCTAACAATGACCAATAAATGTACATTTTATTGTAGAACCACTACTAGAATTATAATTTTACTCTCGCAGATACTAATAACATTCACTTGCACTGTGTCTGCGTTATTTATGGTTGTACCTCCTCGCGTTACAGTTTGAGACGCGCCGATCTCCACATTTAATCAAACCATCGAACAAAAATAAATGCGTGAGTGAGAGGGGGGGGGGGGAGGGGTGGCCAGGTCGACGCGGGAGGGTTAAATATCGTAGGCCTGGTCAAGTGGTCAGTTATTGTCGGCCCCTCCACGAAGTCCACTCTTATTGTTATTCACGAGGCTAATTATCCGTGCTATAATTAACCTAATTATCAACATAGTATTGATGATTGCATGAAGACTTCCCCGCCCCATCCCTCCTTCCCATAATTTTTCCGTATGTGTGTATGTGTTAGGGGGGGGGGGGGCTTGCTGTATAAGCTATATCTTATTTTGCGTTCTGCTTTTTTTTCTTTTGCTGTATGATCAAAGCCGTTAAAACTTGTTTGTTCACGTAATCTTGATAGAAGATGCTCTAATGTGTCCGTACTAACAGGTCTGTGGAGTCGGAGTCGAAGAGTCGGAGTCGGAGGAATTTTGGGTACCTGGAGTCGGAGTCGGAGTTGGAGTCGGAAGTATAATAAACTGAGGAGTCGGAGTTGGAGTCGGGACATTTATCTACCATTTATCAGTCGGAGTCGAAGAGTTGGAGTCGGAGGAAATTTTGGTACCTGGAGTCGGAGTCGGAGTTGGAGTCGGAAGTACAATAAACTGAGGAGTCGGAGTTGGAGTCGGGACATTTATCTACCGACTATACAGCCCTGCGAACTACACCAGGGTTCGCTTATAGGGTTGGGAGTTGTTATAGGGGCGCGGTGTTGGTTGTAGGTCGTGGGGAGCTTTAATTAATTAACCTAGTGGATGACACCTCTCCCCTACACCCCACAAAAAGACACCAGCCTAAAATCACTCATACCTTTATCGAATTCTCATTTTCTGTTAAATCCTTTAGAATCACTTTGTGTGTGTTCATGTGTGATAAAACACACATCCCGTCATCCTACCAAATTGAAATATGGCACATAGACTCGTTGCCGATGACAAAGTTCAGCCCCCCATTAAAGTCACTAAACCATTTTACTGTTGTTGTATTTTGTGTTCATAAGTAAAAAAAATGAAGTAAAATAAATTTTGACAATAAGCAGAAATGGAAAAAAAAAATAATTCGAGAAAGGATTTATATTTTTAAACAAAACTTTGTTTTTTTCTAGGGTTGTTCCAATTGTTGTTTTTTTAATAATGATGAAAAAAAAAAGGATTCCTATATGCGCTTTTGGGCGGCCATATCACGCTAGGTGGCTCAACTTGTATAGGTCCGTCTTCCTTGGTGCTTCCGCTTTTAATCTTCCGCCTCTCTTCGTGTGTCTCCGTAAACTTCGCCATCGATTCATTGACCATTCGTTTCTTATCTCTCATTTTATCTTAATCTAGTTGAGGCCGGAACTCTACAATGGCGACCCACACTTAAATTTGAAATAGTTTCCTAACAAAAAAAAATAAAAAAAATAATAAAAATAATGTAAAAAAATACTAAAAACAAACTAACAAAAAGAATAATTGTTTTTAATTTTTTGTTTGTCTTTTATACTATTCTTATCTTATATATTACAGACGCTCCTTCTATAAAGATGATTTTTGCGTCCTACGCCCATCTGTGGTCCGAGTCTAGTCTTACATTTTTATTAATGTTTTAAATGATGTTAAGTTACTTGTTTTCCTGGTTTGTTCAGGCAACCAATTCCATGCCCAAATGCCACTCATGAAGCATTTGTTCTCGCATAAGGGATGAGGAAATTTACATTTTCTTTACACTTAAATTGACAAGTCTTAATGTGGCGTGGCCTTTTCAAATGGAAGAGATTATGAACTTCCGATGACTTTTCCCGCCATATTCGTAAACAAAAAACATGCTTTTGCTGGTGTTTGACAATAAATTTCATAATTGACGGCAATTTCTGGTCTTTTAGAAATATACAAAGGCTACAACTGTTCGTACAACCAGTAATGCAGCACACAAACATGCTTCGACCTTGTATGCATGCATAATCGTTAAGACTTGTCAATTAACCTAGAGTGAAATAGATATGAACGTATACTTGGTGTGAATTAGACTTCTGCATATAAAGTGAACCAGACTTTGTTTTCTGCTTTTAAAGAACAAGTCACAAGTCTATGGGATATTTGAACTATCAACAACAACAATCAGATGTTTTGATCATATCGTCGTCCACTTGGGTGAGAGAGTGGTTAGCATTACATAACCCCTGACCTCTGGACTAGACCAAGTGCTTATAGACTTACTGTGTGTAGGCCTATATATATATTGTATATATACATATATAATATGTATAGTTAGAACAATAGTTACCCCATTGTATGTAGCCTCTTCACTGGCCGAGTGGAGTTCGCTATACTCTCTCTCTCTCTCTCTCTCTCTCACTCTCTTTCACTCTCTCTTCTATTCTCCCCCCCCCTCATTCACTCTCATTAACTTTACTTCATGCACGATCTTGAGCCTCTACTCCCCCCTCCCCTTCTCCCCTTACCACCTTAAGCTCACCCTCCCCAATCCGCCACGCCCCCACTCCCCCCCCCTCCACCACTTATGACTTACATTCAGTTACCTAATAAACAATTACTTCAGTTGTTCTCCTTTTATTTATTTGTTACCCTACAAACATTTTGCAGTCAATGACATAAGATTGGTACTGCATTAAAACGAAAATTATTTCGGGCTTGACTGCACACAGCAGTACAAAAAAAAAAGCTAAAATTAGCTGGAACAGGTAGTGAATTAAAAGAAAAAGACTGGTGGACACACAATCCTCCTGGCATGCCGAAGACCTCAGAAACTGGTTATTGGGAGGAAGATTAAAAAAGCAAAACTTTACAACCTGCGATTTTCGGTAGGGGGGGGGGGAGAACCTGTTTTTTTTTGCTACCACTATCACCACCCCCTCCCCCTCCCCTCCCCTCCCCCTACCCAGTGGCGTAGCCAGGTATTGACGCTAGGGGGAGCGAAATTTTAGTAAGAAGGCCCCACTTTTAGCAATTTTTCCAGATTAATAGAATAACAAAGAATTTGTACGTATCAAGTGTTTTAAGAAAACCCTGTGCCTCAGGATACACACACTAGCAGCTAATAGTGATGGGGATTTTCGCAAAATTGATTGCATCTACTGTCACTAAAAAATTCTTTTTGTGATATGTGGGGCCCCTTTTCTGTAGGGGCCCCTGTTCCAATGGAACATGTGGAACATGCCTAAATACGCCACTGATAGCAGGGGTCGGCAACCTAAGAAACGCGTGTCAGACTTGGCACGCAGAACGATTTTCAGTGGCACGCGAAAGACCTCCAATAATAAATATTACTTATGCAAGTGAAAACAACGTATGTCAGCATAATTAGTGTGTGCTTCATGGCGAACTACATGGGAATCACACTGGACGTCAACTGTTTTAGTTCAGGAATGTTTGTATGCAAAGATCCCATCATTGGACTTGCCATCTGTAATTGAATCTATTGTTAAGATAGTTAATTGTATAGTTTCTCAAGTCTTTTCTAGAAGGATGTCGTACGGAGTATTGGTAAAAGTCTTGGATAGACTCTTTTCTTGTCTGGAAGCAATTATGATGTATCTTAATGGAAAAAAATTCCGTTATTGAATGAGGAGAACTAACTGTTGAAGCCAATGTTTCTTTATGACTTGTTGACACGTTTCAGTGAGTTAAACTTCCATTTATAAGACTGGGTCCAAAAGCACTTGAATTGTTGAGCAACTGGAATGGATTTGCATTGAAACTGGGCATATCTTTCCGTGAAATCAATTTCAAAACATTTAACTCTTTCCCGAATTTAAGGCAAATTAAGATAGATGAGAATTTTCAGAAGTACACTAGTTATATTAAAACAATTAGATCTTACTCGTTTGGTATCACTATCATCAAATTTGGAGAATTTAATTGAAGGGAGATAATTAACCCGTTTTCTTTACATTAATATTTCTAATAACAATAATATGTTTCTTTTTTGTTTCCTTTTAAAAAAATTAATGGCTAACAATTTATAACTCTAAAATGATCAAATTACACCAGATAAGTGAAAATTATATAAATATTGTATGACTAAAAGAATTTACATGTACATTTTTAAACATTAAAGTAACTACCTAGCTTGTATAATTATTAGGTATCTCTTTCTCAAAATTGTAATTTTTCTGAAATAAATTTTGTTCGGGTTACAATAATAAGTGAGAGTAAATCTCGGTTATTCAAATGTTAAAAACTATTAATGTCTAAGTTAAGTAATGAAATTGTGTATTAGCTCTGAATGGATTTTATTTTAAGGCCGATAATAACAAACAGGTTAATTTTTTATTAAATATAAAACGCTTTAATGATTTTCTCTATTTCGCTCCTTTTCTTTTGGTCTTGGTCTTGCTACGGCACTAAATAAATTGTCTTATAAAAACAATATAGTTGATCAGATTAACTTTCACGCTGTTGGCACGCTGAATGATTTAAAATGATTGTAATAAATTAAATTGTTGAAATGCAATTTTAAGAAAAAAAAATAGAAACAGCATAAATTGTGCTTCGTGGCTTTTTAAAATTATTACTTAAATAATTTTTTTTCCCGAAAAGGCCCTTTTTTTTCGAAAATGGTCTTAGGGGGAGCGGCCCCAGCCCTCATCTTCTGTTCTAATCTAAAGTGGCTGTAACGCGATTTCTTCACACAAAGGGAAAAGTAAACCAAAAAAACAGAAAACCTAATGATGTCCTCCTCCGTCAGTGACCTTCGACCTCGGCTTCGGCAAACCCTCGATTAGGAGCGAGCGTGGCAACCAGACATCGGGGGAGGGGGGTGAGGGAAGGGGCGAGAAAAAATAACTAAAACACCTTTATTTATGATTTGACATGAAAAGTGGGCTATATTAATGAATGTTTGTTTTTAATTGCTGCTAGATATATTATGTTTCATAAGCCCCCTCAGTGTCCCAAATTAAACGGTGGGTTGGGCGCGTTAAGCCGCATACGTACGATGGTATTAGACCCATAGTAAATGCGCTCGTCCAAAAAGAAAAGAGCTTGTTATTATCAAGAACAAAGGGAAAATTAATTATCTTTCGAACGGAGGTTCGGATAAATCTACATAAAATTATGGTAATTGTTGAAGCATAAAGGGGAACAAAATGTTCAAATTTAATATAGTAATTTGGAAGAGGAGAAAATATATAATTGGTACATTAAAACGTACGGTTGCGGTGAAGGATTTTTTTTTTTTTAATTGGAGGGAAATGGAGCGAAACTAACATGCCGTGCGGTATCTCTCATGCTTGTTCCCCCTGGTCATTTTATGACGTCGTCACATCATCTGTCTCACTACTTTTATTGATATTACATTTCTTCTATCAATGTCGCTCTTTTTTTTTTTACAATTTTTTTTTTACAGCGAAGTTGACCCACTTTTCGTTGTCCTCTCGAGCTGAAACTTTGCTCCTGGACTCTTTGCTGGTGACAACACATTCTTTCGATTGTGTATCTCCTCCTCCACCAAAACCCCTCAAAATCAGTTATTGTTTTAGTTTTCTCTTGTTTTTCAATGGCAAATCATTTGAGCAGCAATGCAGAAAATATTTTCAAAGTTTTCTCCGAAAAGCAAAAAGTGTGAAAGGAAAAATACATATAAAAGATTGTACCATTTCGGTGAAGGCTAGGATTTTTTCCTTGAGACTCGAGCGTGTCCCTGACTCTACCTAGTTCTGATGGGCGCCTGGCATTAGTTGGGGTGGTTAAGTAGAGGCGTCTGTGCGTTGTGCTGGCCACACAATCCCCGTAGTATTCCGTGGCCACAGAAATTCGTGAACGCTGCCATCACCGACCCTATGGGTCAATGTGGTCTATTTCTAGGACCTCGTCGTGATGCTCGACTTCTTAGCGAATTATGTCTCGTAATTTCTCGTTTTAGATGTGGCCCTCTTGTCTGCTGCAGATGCATATTATTATTATTTTAAAGAAAGAGGTTTTACGCTGACCCCGGCGCCGCCGAGTTGGCCACTGTTTTTGACGTCACGCCCTCCGGCCTCCCCCCCCCCCCCCAAAAAAAAAAAAAGAAGCGCAATGTCCTTGCGCACCGCCGCTTAAGGTCACGATTTGAACATCATGTTACCTGTAAGACCTAACGTTTTTTTCAAAATAATTATTACTAGTAATTTGTAATATACATGTGGTAGATATATACACACGGCATTAATTGGTGCATATTTTAAAGCGATAGATTAGATTATCCTATCCAGGGATCGGCAACTTTGTCATAATAGTGTGCCACAGAAGGATTCCTTATATTCACTCTGCGTGCCAAGAGTCTTAACCCTTACAGTCCCGGGCGCGTATATAGCGGAACTGAAGGCTGCATAGATAGAAGTAGGTCGGTACGGGAAGGGTTAATATTTTTTCCTGTTTTAAATTTAAATTTAAATTTAAACTTAAATTTTCGTGTAGAAAAAAAAACCCAGTCCATTTGCCGCTTTATTTTTTTTTTATATTTTTTTATTATTATTAAGGTCTTCCAAGTGCCATAGAAAATCGCTCTGCGCGCCAAGTCTGACACACGTTTCGTAGGTTGCCGTCCACTGTTGGATTTATACAACTCATTACGTAGTTAGGTTTTTTTTTCTTGCTCTGAATAATTTTTTTTCCGTTAGACTGTCTGAGATATTCTTTTGTATTATTTAGACGTCACACTTCACAATGAAAACGCGTCCCACCCCCCACCCCCCCCACACACACTTTTTTGCTGTATAACTTCTTTTATATAATTTTTTTCTTTTAATTTGTAGCTTAAGATTAAATTTTGGTTTTCTTTCGTTATTTGTTTACTAATCTAATATTTGAAAAAAATCTCTTGAGGGAGCTATCATCTCCTACCAAGCGCGTCCCCAGGTGGCGGATAGGGGAATGACCTTTAGATATAAGGGTTAGCCGTGAATACTGAATAAGCGGCCGCGGACCAACTGGTTTGCTGTCATGGAGGGTGAGGTGGGGTATCCCGTGGTAAGGATATTCTCTAAAAAATGCCTTATAAATCCAAAGAAATGACTGCAAAAAGCGAACATAGAGCGCTCAAACTCTAAACCCGGACAGATGAGGCCGTTAGCTAGGGATAGCAATCATCTAGGAGAGAAAACTCCAAAAATAAATCAACTGCTGCCTTGCAGACGATCTTGGTTGATCAAAGGCTATGGAAGCACATCCAGAAAGAAAAGCAGGCTGAAGTCGGAGTCCACGGGCCAACTGGCGCAAAACACGTCGGCACGCAAACCTCAAAATGATGGAGGAAACAGATAATAGTACATATAGTTGTGGCGTCCTGCCTGTGGAATCCCGCCGTGCAGGTAGGGGGCCGGGCTCTCCGCCTCGAAGGAGCCCACCCAAGCGAACTGGTGGTTCTTCCTCCTCTGCTTGTGAAGTCAGGAGCAGAGAAAAGGAAGTAAACTCTACTGACAAGAACACTAAGGGGAAAACAAAACACAATTTAGTCTTTCTCCAATGGAATGCAGAGGGCATCCAAAAGAAAAAAGAAGCCTTAAAGATCTTCCTCCATAAAAATGAAGTAGATGTGGCATGCATCCAAGAGACTCACCTCAATAGCAATCTGCGTTTCTCAATTAGAGGCTACACATGCTTAAGACAAGACAGGGAAAACAGATCTAAAGGGGGAATTCTTACTCTCGTCAAAAACAACATACCTACCTCAGATATCATCATACCAAGCTCCATGCAATCTGAAATAATGGGGACCAAGCTGATCCTACCAGGGGGAAACCTAAACATAATCAATTGCTACTGCCCACCAGACAAAGAGCTAGAACTTGGCAGAATTCAAATCCCAATAAATGAAGAGTGTCTAATACTGGGTGATATGAACAGCCGCTCCCAGAGCTGGGGATATCCAGACCTCAATGCCAGGGGAGAAGAAATTGAGGAGTGGCAAGCCGAAAACAGTCTGATTCTCCTAAACCAGCCAGAAGACCCACCCACCTTTTACTCCAGATCATGGATGACTTCATCAACTCCAGACTTAGCCTTTGCTACCAATACAATATCCATAGGAAGTAAAAGAGTAGTCGCTGACCAACTAGCCACCAGTGACCACAGACCCATTCTCATCCAAATAGAAACCACTCACCTGCCCATAGAAAACCCCACCCTTCCCAGATGGAACTACAAGAAAGCAAATTGGAACCTCTTTGCACGCTTAACAGATGTCTATGTGACACACATCAATGGCAAAACAAATCGGATAAACAAATCCTACACTGAATTCTCTAGAGCTCTCCTTAAAGCAGCTAAGGAATCCATCCCAAGAGGAGCCAGGAAAAATTATATACCAAACTGGTCTCAACACTTGGAACTCCTCCACAATGAAACCATCAAAGCAAGAAACCTAGCAGAAGAATCCCCAACGATAGAAAATAATATACAACTAAAAGCTGCAAACGCAATCTTCAGAAAGGAATATCTCTCGTCAATTAGGAAGAGCTGGCATGAAAAGACAGAAAAACTAAATGCAGACAGAGATGGACATAAGCTGTGGAAAATCGCCAAAAGTCTGAACCAAGAGGAGAACAAATCTTCGCCAATAGTCCTAGACGCAGACCAAGAAAAGCTCACAGGCCGCGAAGCTGCTCAAAAATTTATAAAACACTTTAGCAGCGTAGGAAATATTAGTATCACCGAAAAAAGAGCCAGAGAAGTCAATGACCACATAGAGAAAGCTCCAAAAATGTCCATACCACACTCTCATGGAATGACAGCAAATCTCAGCATGAAAGAGTTTGATGACTCACTGAAACTCCTCAAACCCAAACAAGCTCCAGGATCAGACAAGATCTCAAATGATATGCTTATTCACTTAGGACCTCTGGCAAAGAAAAAACTACTGCAAATATTCAATGCTAGTTGGAAGTCAGGAAAAATTCCAACTGTCTGGAAAAAAGCTATCATGATCCCTATACTAAAGCATGGTAAACCAAGAAACCAAGTTGACAGCTACCGCCCAATAAGTTTAACCAGTTGCGTCTGCAAACTAATGGAAAGAATGGTCAACAATAGGCTCACATGGCTTCTTGAATCTGAAAATATACTAGCAGATGAACAGGCAGGTTTCAGAAAATGTCGATCAACAGAAGACCAAATAGCTTATATAGCCCAAGAAATAGAAGATGGATTCCAGGAAAAGAAACCAACGACCATTGTCTGGGTCGACCTAGAAAAAGCATTCGATAAGGTCTGGAAAGAAGGTCTAATCCTAAAGCTATTAAACAACCATATATCCCACAAAATGTTAAACTGGATTACAGAATACCTAACAAATCGAAAAGCTATAGTCAACTTGCAAGGAAAAAGGAGCAACATAGCAACAATACAAAATGGAGTTCCCCAGGGAGGTGTACTGTCACCCACACTATTTCTCATTTTCATAAATGACCTAATTCAACATATTCCTAGAAAAGTAAAAAGCAGCATGTACGCAGACGATCTTGCTCTAATAAGCACAGAAGAATATATAGGCACCTCAAAATTTAGGCTACAAGATGCACTAAACAACCTCAACCTATGGTCCACAGAATGGGGAATGACCATAAACTCAAAAAAAACTACATACTCAATTTTCTCTCTATCTACTAAAGTACAAAGCCTCAAACTGACCTTGGATAAAACAATCCTTGAAAAAAATGACAATCCCACATATTTAGGAGTTACGTTTGACCCAAGACTAACCTGGAAAAGTCAAATAGAAAACTCACAGAAAAAGGGAATCCAAAGACTAGCTTTGATGAAAAAACTTGCTGGCTCAGACTGGGGTGCAAATCACTCTATCTTGAAAAAAACATATACCAGTTATATAAGGCCTACCCTAGAATATGGAGCCACAGTGTGGGGTACGGCAGCCCAATCAAACCTCCGAAAAATAGACAAAGTTCAAAACCTAGGACTTCGAATCATAACAGGAGCAATGAAAACTACCCCGATCAGAGCAATGGAGGATGCAACCAACCTAAGCTCTATGGAAACTAGACGAGAAACCAAAATCCTTACTCACTTCACCAAGTTAGAAGCATCAGGTCATCACCCTCTAAAACCCAAGCTACTCAAAACCTCCTCAACAAAAAGACTTCAAAGATCCAATTTTATACAAGAAGCCAAACATCTAAAAAGTAAATATAAAATAGAAAACATTGCAATTGAACCTACCCAACCCCACAGCCACTTCCCCCCCTGGGACCCAAGCCCTACTCTAAAAATCAGAGACGAACTAAGCAACATAGGAAAAAAATCTGACTACACGCCCGAAATACTAAAAGAAGCAGTAAACAACATCATTAGAGAACAATACCCTCAAAATGCATGGACCAGAGTCTATACTGACGGGTCAACTGGAAAAGATTTGAAAAATGGAGGAGCCGGCATTTTCATAGAGTGGCCAAATGGAGAACTCCTAGAAAAAGCCACTGTCACAGGTAGCCTCTCAGATAGCACTAGAGCAGAAAGAAAAGCAATTGAGCTTGCTGCAAATATACTAACAAGCCACACTCAATCCCCCAACAGCCGGATTGTCATCTTCTCTGACGCCAAAACAGTACTCCAGTCTCTAAAAAACCAAAATGCCCCGATCAACCAATCACTCAGTACAGAACTTTTAAAACTGAGCAAAATAACTAAAGAACTGGTTCTCCAATGGATCCCTGGACATATACAAAATGAAGGAAATGACACTGCCGACACCTTAGCTAAAGCTGGAGGCAGACAAAACCAGACAGACCCATCTCTACACCCCGAAGAAATAAAGGCAATACTCAAAAGGAATGAATCCGAAAGATGGTCTGAGCTGCAACAAAACAACCCAAAGATTGATGCTTACTACAAACTCTCCCGCCAATTTCAAAACATCATCTTCAGACTAAGGACTGGTCACAACAGGCTAAAGCAACATATGTTCCGCAAACTACGAATCGGAGCAAGCGAAATGTGCCCCTGCGAAACAGCTCCCGAAAATGCGGAGCATGTCCTTCAGACCTGCCCTCTGTATCTTTCTACCCGGTCAGCCTTTTGGCCCCTGGGGGCTACCCTCAACGACAAACTGTTCGGTGGACTAGAGCAACTGACAGCCACGGCGCAGTTCATTACAGCTATCGGACTTGTTGTCTGAATCCTCCCAATCATAACATTTGAGAACGAAGAAGAAGAAGAAGAAGAAAAAAATCTCGCCGTTTATTAAATCTTATGGCTAACTTTTCGTAATTAGAGGTTGCTGGGTTGTTTGTGTGTGTGTGTGTGTTCTAGATTTTGTATGTGAAAAAAAAAGGAGGAGGGAGGGGGGTTTACAATTAAAAAACAGAAACTCATTCCATGCACCCCCCTCCCCTCCATTTTTCTTCTCTTTTTCCCAACGGATCATCTGCAGAGACGCGCGAAAATGTTTAATCCTAGCTTTCTCGTGTTAAAGACACACACACACACACAGACATAGCGCAACACACACCCCACCCCTCATTACACGACCCTCAATAGCAGATCCTCCCCCCCCTACCATCTCCATGTCCCCACCCCCGCCGTCCCTTCGTTTAAACACATTATCGATTAGCGCGGAAGAAAATAACACGCAAAAAAAAACAAAAAAAAACCTTCGGACTTAGTCTAATCCACACATTTTTAGTTTGTTTGCTTGAAAGAAAGAAAGAAATAATTGCTTTGTGCATGTCGCGGATGCTAATTACGGATAATCTTGCACCACCCGTCCCGGCCCCCCCGGGGCCTGCCTCCCCCCCTCCTCCCCTTTCCTTATCCAGCCAAGCTCTTCCCTGCGTTAAAAAACAGCCGCGCCTTCCTTCTCGCCCTCCCATTCGCCTCCTCTCCCACACCCACCCAAGCGCGAGTGCGCAATCAAACAAACAAACATACAAACAAAACACACACACACACACACAACTCCATGACAGGCGAGCAGAAGCCAGTGGCCCTGCGTTGGGGCGTTATGTTAGGGAACAATCCTGCATTTTCGGGCCATTTTTTTTTTTAAGTCGTTGAGTTACCGGTCCTTGATCAGGTGTGTGTCAGTGTGGTGGTGTCTGTGTGTGAGTGCGTGCGCACCGTATAGATCTATGTGTGAGTGCAATATGGTGTTTTTTTTCCTATGTTGTTGTTTTTTTAAATCTGTCTTTATATATTGCAAGTCTTTCTCTCTCTGTCTCTCTTCGCTCCATGAAGTGTCTGCCTTTATCTATTCTTTATTTTCTCTATGTTCTCTCTCTATTTTTATCCTATCTCTCCAACTTCCTCAAATCTTTCTCTTCTATGATTTCATTCTATTCGTATTTGTCCAACCTCTATCTTCTCTCATGATTTTCCTCGTGTAGTCGATTTCTTTATCCACTCTCTCTTATCTTCATACTCGTCTTTTTCCCCTTTTCTCTTCTCTTTTTTTCTTCTGTCTCGTCTTTCCCTTTTTTATCTCTCATCTCTCTTATCTCTGTCTTCTCTTATCTCTGTCTTCTCTTACATTTTATTTTCTGTTCTCTCTACGTTGTCTCTATTTTCTTCTCTATCGCGTGTATATTGTTTCTCTCATCGCCCATTTCTCTCCGGTGACGGCTATGATATGTTTCCGGGTCCTGGAAACTGCCCCCTAAGCCTACCCAACCCCCCGATGGGGGGTACCGGCCAATTACTTATGGCAAAGTAAAGGCGGCTGGGCACACAATCCCTTAGTATTCCACTCGTGGGAGGCACCAAACACGGTAAATGCCTACAGTTACAAATTTCAAATCCATTCTTTATTTCATTCCTTTTTTTTTTCATGTGTACTTCTTCTTTCTTTCTTTCTTTCTTACATCTTTCTTTTTGTCCGGAGGCGCTTATAATTTTAACTTTAAAAAACAATTAGTTTGATGATTAATTAATTATTTCGTTATGTTTTCACATTGACTCGAGTATTTACAAAACTAAAAGCGAGAAACTACAACAAAAAGAACAACATAGCAACATTCTTTTGTTTCCTTTAGTTTATTAGTTGCTGATGTTTTTTTGTTTTTTTTTATTTTACTTCTGCTAATAAAGAAATATGCAGTTATCTTTTCATTATTTTTTTATTATTTTATTTTATCCAAGCGGACACATTATTTTGTAAGAACGTTTGCTTTTAACGTAATCTGCAGTTCTAATTATTCGTGTTTAATCAGTTTTGTGATTTTAATTTCTCCGAATCTTCATATAAACACACACACACGCGCGTGCGCGCACAGATGTATATACACACAACCAAACAAAAAAATGGGTTGGATTAAGGTGTTTTATTTTGGTAATTGCGTTGTAGTTCGTGGGTTCTTTTTTTGTTTTGTTTTAGATCGTGTTGTGGAAGTAGGCGTGGTTTCGAGGCATCACGTTGTAGCAATAAGCGTGTTTTGTTTTTTTATAGATCGCGTTGTATCGGCAGGCGTGGTTTTGAGGCATCGCGTTGTAGTAGTAGGCGTGGTTTCGAGGCATCGCGTTGTGACATTCTGTAGGCGTAGTCTTGAGGCATCGCGAGTAGCTGTGGGCGTGGTTTAGAGGCATCGCATCAGTAGGCGTGATTTTGGAAGTTGGAGTTTTCCTCTGTACAAATTACATATTTATATAGCGCTATTCATTACAAAGTCTTCGAATGCGCTTTACATTTACCATATGTTATAAAAATAAATCGAAAAAATGTGTTTTTAGTTTTGTTTTAAAAATGTCCATATTGTCGGCTTGTTTGATTTTGTTCGGGAGTTCATTCCACCACAGAGGTACTACGACGCTGTAGGAGCGAGCTGCAAATGTTTCTCTTTCTACGCCTGGCACCTTGAGCCGCAGATGCATTCCGCCCGAACGCAGTCCTCCCCTCCCCGGTGTGTGCAGCTGAACCATGGATCGCATGTACTGGGGAGCTTGACCATGAAGGCTTTTATAGAGTAGATTCAAAACCTTGAATTTTATCCTCAGTGTTATAGGTAGTTTTTTTAGACAGATTGTTGAGTTGTCTTCATTGTTCAGAACAATTTTTGCAGCTATATTTTGGACCCCTTGTAGTTTTTTTCAAATCACAATCTGGCAGTCCAATGTATAGACAGTTCGCGTAGTCTAGATGAGAGATTACCAGGCCTACGATTAAGGTCTCACATGCCTCTTTTGTTAGAATATTCCTGATACTTTTTTTTTATTCTTTGCAGATTCCACATTGCAGATTTGCATTTGTTTTTATTTGCTCTTTGAGGGTTAGATTTTCATCTAAGCATACCCCAAGATATTTTATTTTAGCTGATTTATGGATATTGTCATCGTTAGTTTACCAACTTAGCTAAACACAGAATAGGTATCATAGTATATAAGTCAGTTTACCCCCACTGATCTATATATATACATAGATTGGCAAAGCTTATATGAAAGTAAAAAATGGAATATCTGATCGAATTTATAGCACTGACTTACAATATCGAACAAATAATTGAACAGTTTGGCATTTACTGCACATTGATAAGAGCTATTAATTTAAATCAATAAAAGAACGTTTTTGAAATGTTTAAAAGTAAAAGATTTATGATTAAATTAAATGAAATTATTGCATTAGATTTTTCATCTAACTTTTATAGTTAAGCGATTGTGTTTAAAAGTTTTTTTGTTTTATATTTTGTGCACCACTCATTGCCAACTCCAAGACAATAAAGTTGGCTTTCTTCTTTTGATGCTTGCATCTCTTACTTTATTATATCAGCGTGTATACTAATGCGATAGTTGAATCTAAATCTGTACATTTGTCGGTGTGTTTTTTTTAATATTAATTTAATGATGTTTGACTAGCAATGATCCCCTCAAATGATAACCCCCCCCCTTTAAAAAAAAAACATGTCTTTCTTTTTTTTCTCTCTTTATTTATGTTTGTTGAAACTTAGCACATTCTGGCATTAAAACATCTGGTGTAAATTCTAGCTACGCAGCATGTTGTGTTTTTTTTTCTCCATAGACAACAATAGGTGCCATGTCAGCCTAACAAACAAATCACACCAGAGTGTTGAATCCTTTTAATCGTTAAATCGGGGTAAGAAGTGGTGGGTGTTAAATTGTAAATTTAAAGCTAGACACACACACACACATACACTCTTCCTCACAGACCCACAGATGCACTCTTTTCTCACAAACACACAACCCAGACGCACACTAGTGGACAGAGAAGGATTAAAAAAAAACACAAACACCAAAGCCTAGGTAATAAATAAACTTGAAGGCATTTAAAGAATTGGGTAAGGATCACTGATCTATGTCTTTTAAGAGATTTGGCTGTCCCGTGACTTGTTTGCAACTGCCTAGAAATCCGCCATTTTGTGTGTGTGTGTGTGCATCACCTTGTATTATCGTATGTCACAAACGCTCCTTCTATACCAGGGTTGGTCAAATGCGATTCATCGTTGCGTTTAGTGCGGCTCCCATTAAAAAATTTATTGTTTTTCGTATAGTTTTAGTTTGTCTTAATACAATTTGGAAATAGACATATATATATACACTTAATTCTTAATTCTTTTTTCTATCTATTATTATGTATACCTAATGTAATACCCTACTTGTGTAGATAATGTGACTAACCATGTTCATTAAATTGAATTACCATATGTCTATATAAAAGATACTGTATGCGCGGTCTCTGTAATCTCATGCTCCACCACCACGCCTACACTGTACAGAAGATTTATTAGCGTTTCCTATACTTGTCCATGCTTTCAATTGGAGAACTGTTTTTTTTTTATAATGTGAAGTTATTCCCTGACTGTTTACCAGGTAACCCATTCCATAAATCGAATGCCTTTACGGGATGAATTTTTTTGTGTGTGCATGAATGCCTCCTTGCTAAGGTAGTAGTAATAGTATCCCGTCGGACCAAATTGGTCCATAGGGCCGATGAAGTAGCGTTCACCAGTCTCTGTGGCCACGGCATACTATGTGATTGTTCTGCCAGCAAGGTAATACGAAAAAAAAAGCATGCGTGGAAGATTACTAATATTATAATGGTACAAAATATGAGGACAGAAAACGTAATCATTTAAAACCAATGAAAAGTAGGCCACTATAGGGTAGAGACATCACGTGGGTTCATCTCTGCGCGTTGATTGGGCTGATTCGTTCACAACCATTCAAAAAATGAAACGTAGACTAGTTATTAAGGTAAAAAAAAACATAGTAGGAGAAATCCAAAGACCAACTTGAATGAGTTTGACACCACGTGCGAGTTTGTTTTAGCGTACACACGATCACAATAAATGTACAGTGAATGACCTAGATTTGTTTCTTTACTCTTTATTTTTACACTGCAGTATAATTTCTTTTCTTTTGCAAACGTAGCCTGAAAAAACAACAATCAAGCTTTTGAATGGTTGAACATAATTTCTCACGAATGTCTGCCCACATATTCTAATTGTTTTTTTACCTTGCGTTTGTTTTTCTTCTTATAGACAAATCATGAATGAGTTTTGATTTTCGTGCGCACGCTCTAATTATGAATATTGGGTTTGAAATCTTGAACAATCACCGGTTTTTTTTTATTCGTAGAGTAAAATTATAGTATTGTTTCTAGATAGTTAGTACATGTTGGTGTGTCTATGTTTTTAAATACACAAAAGGATGTCCAATCATTGGTTGAACAATTAGCAGACGATCCGTGAGGTCGTGAGAAAATGTGAAAGAAAAGAAGAAAAAAAAGTCAAACCGGCGTTCTTTTCCGAACTAATTGTAAAGGAAAGTGCGCACATTTGTATATGTGCCATTATTATTTTTTTTTTGTGTGAAAAGAGACTTCATAGTGGGGTCAGATTTAGACCAATCACAAATTGATCTAACTGGTGGGTGTATGTGTGGATCATTGCCCATTTATGGATGGCGGGTCAAAAGTTTTTTTATGCTTCACGATCATCGCCATTTTTTATGTGTTTTGTTGTTGTTTTGCAATTCGTTTTGGGTTAGGTTTAGGTTTGAGTTAAAGGAGTCGGTCAGTTTTCGCTGAGGCGTTTCTTCAGACGGTGGGCAGATCATGGCCGTGGTTTCGTTTGTCAGGGTGAATAGTTGGACGACTACTCGGATGTCGCCGGCCCTTGATCCTGTGGATTCTGTGTTTGCCGAGCCCGTCTCTGTGGTGAGTAGTTAATCCCGGTTAGTATCTAGGCGAGACATTTTTGTTCGCCTTTCTTCCAATGTGCGTGAGTTAAGATTAGAATAAGGTTTTGTTAATTCAACGTCTCTTAAAATTTGTTGGGTACTCGAAATATTCACTAAAAAATACTTTTAAAAAAACGAAATAATTAATTAAATAGTTATTCTATTTACCAAGATATTGACCATGCCAGTACATATCTATCTATCTATATATCTATCTATCTGTCTAGCTATATATCTATTTATCTATCTATCTATTTATCTATCTATCTATTTAACTAACTAGCTGTTTATCTATTTACAAAGTCATTTATCGATCGATCTATGTATCATTCTATTCGTCCATCTGACTATCTATCCATCCATCCTTCTATTAGTCTGTCCATTTCTCTTAACATTTACACATTTGTATATTTATATGAATATCTATCCATCCATCTATCCATCCACACATCCATCTACTAACTATCTATATCTACACATCAATCAATCAATGTACTTTCTAATTATATAAATATTATACAGCTTTCTCTGTCTGTCTGTTGCAGTGCTCTACTTGTGTTTGTATATAACTGTTTAAAGTTGATAAGAAATCTGTCGTGAAAGCTGTTATTTGAGTCCGTCTGTCTGTCGCCCCTTATTCCCGTAACGTCACTTCTCGTATATCATCAACCTCCATTCAACCTCCATTCTAAATTATTTTTAGCCCTCTAGTGAATTTTTCTTGTTTTTTTTTTTGTTACGCTCGATTGAACATCGTCAAACTTATGCAGTTTTTTTTTTCAATTTCGTTTTTCAATAAGATTTTCGCCACATATCCCCAACCTTCTGGAAGTAAATTTGTGTCCCTGCCCCCCCCCCCCCCCCCTCTCTCATATTTTCCCCTGCCCTGCGTCCATCTGTCTGGACCGATGTTGCAAGTCCCGGAGCATCAGATTTATAGGAGCCAATAATGTACGCTTTAGCATGGGTCACGCGCGCAGGCTCGGCCACGCCACGCGACGCCGATTGATCGCGCGCTTTACAAGAGTTCTGGACCGAGCGGGGTGGGGTGGGGTGTGGATGGGCTACTTGCGCCACCCACCCATCGCCCTTACTTCCTTTCCTCGACGTTCTTACCTAACGCCCAAATTGTAGTTCCTACCAATTCCGACAATATTTTTTTTGTTTATGAATGTGGTGGACGGTGCACCCTTGACTTTGTGCATATATGTCAGTGCATCGAGTCGGTCAACTTCCGCCCATCTTCTAGCTTATTGCAATTTCATTTTCGGGTTGCTTACCACTGCGCATGTCAGCCCAACGGGAAATGAAATGATTCCGTTTCCATATTTACTGAACGAATGTGTGTAAATCATTTGCAGTCAATATCATCTCCCCACTCCCCTCTTCCCCCCACCCCCTGTTACCCCCACAACTCACATTCGTGTACTGTTTGCATTTGTTTAGTTTGTTGAGATTACCAATGTAATATATTATATATATATATATATATATATATATATATATATATATATATATATATATATATATATGTTACGTTATCCACTCATCTAGCGAGGACTCATGTCCTAAGTGAAATCGCAAAAGTATAATATGATACAATAAGGTCACGTGTCTTTATATTTGCTAATATGATTGGTCGAACACACACACAGTCTTATTTATATATATAAATATTCTGGTGTTTTTTTTAATGTTCTTTATTTTATATAAACTGTCTGGTGATTTTTATTGTTATATTTTACGAGCCATATCCTTGCTATTGTGTTATTTATTCGAGCCATTGTGCGATGTCTAAACATAAGTTGAAGTACCATTTATCTTTCTACAATAGAACATTGTCTGGTTATCAGTCAAAGTACCATAGATAATAGTGAATATCGGTGAGAATACTATAGTGCATACCTGAATATCCGTTAAAATAGCATATATCGTTGCCTGGTTATCAGTGAAATTACCATAGTTATTTATCTGAAAATCAGTGAAAGTCCCATAGATCTTTGTTTGAATATCAGGGAAAGTACCATATATCTTTGTCTGAATATCAGTGAAAGTACCATCTATCTTTGTCTGAATAACAGTGAAAGTACCATCTATCTTTGTCTGAATAACAGTGAAAGTACCATCTATCTTTGTCTGAATAACAGTGAAAGTACCATCTATCTTTGTCTGAATAACAGTGAAAGTATCATATGTCTTTGTCTGAATATCAGTGAAAGTACCATCTATCTTTGTCTGAATAACAGTGAAAGTACCATCTATCTTTGTCTGAATAACAGTGAAAGTACCATCTATCTTTGTCTGAATAACAGTGAAAGTATCATATGTCTTTGTCTGAATATCAGTGAAAGTACCATCTATCTTTGTCTGAATAACAGTGAAAGTACCATCTATCTTTGTCTGAATATCAGTGAAAGTACCATCTATCTTTGTCTGAATAACAGTGAAAGTACCATCTATCTTTGTCTGAATAACAGTGAAAGTATCATATGTCTTTGTCTGAATATCAGTGAAAGTACCATGTATCTTTGTCTGAATATAATTGAAAGTACCATATATCTTTGTCTGAATATCTGTGTAAGCACCATAGATCTTTGTCTGAATATCATTGAAAGTACCAGAAATCTATGTCTGAATATAAGTGAAAGTATCAAAGATCTTTGTCTGAATATTAGTAAAAACGCTGAAGAGTTGAACCAATCATTTACGCATTATTTTCCTATTTCTTCTTCTTTAGGACGTCGATCGCTGTCGTATAGCAGAACGGAGTATCCCGAAGCAGGACGATTTCGCTTCGCTCAACGACGTCAAATCGAGGCACGGCAACGAAGCAGGCTGCGCTCCACCAGGGCAGCAGTTGGTGCGGCGTGGCGTCGGCGACCTAACCGTCGACGCGGAAGAGAACCTCGGTGCTGACAACGACGTAGCCTCTTGCTGCGACGAAACCGACGCGGCGCCCCGGCAGAACAACGAACCCGTAGAACAACGAACTCTGCTCCCCGATGGTGGCGCAGACAGCATCGAGATAAGCGAGGAGGACGAAGTCGACGACGAAGAAGAAGAGCCGCTAGTCGTGAACATTGAGTCTGTGGACGCGCCCGGCGCACCCCTATCCAGCCTAGAGCCATTTCTGTCGGCGCCCCGAGTACCGCTGCCCTGCTCGTCGCCAGCGCCCACAGAGGCGTCTAGGCCCTGTCCGGCCAAGATGACCAAGGCTCCACCGGAGGCCTCACCGGAAGCTGCCGCACCGCCCAGACGGTCGCCCAAGGCGATCCCGGAGCCGCAGTCGCCGCAGAGGTCCCACACCGCCAAGGGAAAAAGCAGCTGTAAGTACCACGCTTTTACATTCTTTGTCCTCCACCTTGTTCCTACCCTAAGCCAACCGATAGCTGCCCCATGACTTGGGGAAAAGAAGCTGGGGGGTAGGTAGTTAAGGAGGCCCGGCATTGTGTTGGGCACACCTGTCCACTAGTATGCCGTGGCTTATAAAAAAAAACTCCCCGCTGAAGTTGACCATACTGAGGAAAAAAAAAGGATTTGGTAGGGTATTTGTGTACACACGTCCATGATTCTTATTATATAAAACTTAAAAAATAGCTCTTCAAGATTGCACACAATTACACTACACATTGAGCTTGTTAAGTTAAACATATGCAGTTTAACGCAACGCAGGAAAATGCACACAAACGCTGCCTTTATATACAACAAGCATAACAAAACTACAACAACGGACAAAGACATGGAATGCCCCTCCCCTCTTGGTTGACATACAGATTAAAGCCTTATCCTCCCTCTCTTCCCAAAGCATTTTAATAACCAAGAGGGGGGAGGGGGCAGCCCTTAAAGAAAAAAAAGAACTTTTAATCCTGAGACCATCACAATCAGACAGATCAGTTTTTTTTTTGGTTTACCATTCTTCTTGTGAAGATTTAGTGTTATTTGTCTGGATTTGGTGTTATTGTTGTTGTTGATGTGTGAGTGTGTATTTGGTTGTTGTGTTTTGTTGGTGTTTGTGGCGTGTAGCTGTTGAAAGCCACCAGTTCGACTCGTTGTTGTCGAATCTGGCCTATCTTTTGTGTTTATTCAGTTGCATGTGTCATTTTCTATATGTATGTTATTGGGAGGCCGGTGCTGCAGTAAGGGGGTGGGCGAAGAGGCGCCCATTAAAATTTTATCAATGCGTTTTCTATGAAGGGCGGGTACAAATTAAAGTTTCCGCCCCGGGCGCGATATTTCACTCACTATTGCCATGTGAAGTGTACGTGACTGTATTCTATTGCGATCCAAGCTGACATGGTTCGTTCATCTTCAAGACACTGTAGAAGGTGGACGTCGGAGTGGCCGTCAGCGGAAATGTTGGTTCTACAACATACAGGATTGTACAAATCTGCAAAAAATAATAATAATAATAGCCTAATATTAGTAAAGCGCTGCCAACAAACATAATGCAAGTTCAGAGCGCATTTAACATACAACTAAGAACACGGATACAATCTATAGGCTAAGAAATATACAACTTAATGATGATTTTTAAAACTTTACAAACATATTAAATAAGTGAAACTGTACTAGTGACAGCGGCTCAAGATAGGCAGAAATGGAGAAATATGTCTGCTGAAGTGTACATTCGCTCCAACGACCACAACGGTCAAGGGTCTGATGATGATGATATTATATGCGATTGTTAGTGTTGTTCATTATAAAGAATATTTCAAATGCAAAGAGTGCGCGAGGAATTAAAAAAAAAAAATAATTTCTATATCGACACCTGATCTAGCGACTTAGCGAGGTCTGGAAAAATAGAGCATGTAGGCTTCGTCGAAAATCTGTATCTTCATATCCCTCCACACCCCATCCCCCCCCCAACCCCACACCCCCCTCTCTGTTTCATCTCCATAGACTATTGTTAACGTGACAATCACAGATTAACCCTGTTATGCCGCACCCAACCCCCCCCCCCCCCCACCATTACTACGGACACGCACGAACATCTCTCCCTCCCCCCCTTCAAATTTCCTCTCCCCCACAATCGTACCCCATGTCGAAGCAGGTACGTCGTCGAATTATTCAAATCCATTAATTAGTCCCTGTTAATCTTGCCGTGGCCGTACGAGGTCCACCGTCATGATAGAGAGACAGAGAGTGAGAGAGAGAGAGAGGAGGGGGAGAAGACAAAGGCGGGAGGTAAAGGTATGCGTGTGGTGAGGAGGAGGGGTGGTGGGGGGAAGGAGGAACGGGGGTGTGCGTAATCGCCTGGTGTTAAGTCGTGATCCCGCATTGTAGTGTTCGAATTCTCCTTTTTAAAAAGAAATCTTAATCGTCGCCACACCTTTTTTCCCTTTCGCCTCGCCCACGTTTCACGCCCCCCATCCACCACCCCCCTTACGCACGCACACCCGCGCAAGCGACATTTCACCTTTTAATTAAATTGATAAACAAATTGGAACGTTCAAATAGAAAACAAAGGTAGATGTTCTGAGCAGTTCCACGCGGCGTTGGATACCTTCCCTCCACCCTCTACTATAACCCTTCAAGGCGCCTGCTGACCCCTCACACCCCCACACCCCATCCTCCACGTCCGTCTGTAAATTAGCCTGACCACAGTAAGTGCTCTCCACTCCTAGATCAAATAAATATGAGCTTTGTAAAACAATGGCCTTCGTACAAAATGATCTTTGAACTAATTGATTTTTGAGCGGTGATCTTTACACAGCATAAACTTTAAAAGCGAGATGATCTTATATGACTACAAAATGAAATTTGTGCAAAATTATCTTTACACAATGTGATCCTTATACAGAAAGATACAACTATGCAAATGATCTGTGTAAAAACCATTGATCGTCACCATATGCGCGCTGCCATTTGATATAGATATGTGGGTACATTTACACTGCGCATAGATGGTGTCTCAAACTCTGAATAGTCTACACAATTCAGATTTCGACTAGAAATGAAAAGCGATTTAAAAAGTGAACGATAAAGTTAAAGCATAGACACACATACTCATTTCATTTGTTTGAAAAAAAAAGCTTTGTATAATTCTCTTATTCCGTATAGCATGGGCTAATTCACTCCAATTTCTCTTTTTTTTTCTGATTGGTATTCTGTTATGGAATGGGTTGCCTGAACTAGTCAGACAAAAACAAAAAAATACTATATAATTATTATATGGCAATTGGATGCATTCTTGTCCATGCGGCTAGGAAGCCGTGGGCGCCACACTCGAAGGCCTTGCGAATCGTGATGCGGCCCCCGTAACGCCTGTTGCTCACCTCTGACTTAGAATTTAGAAAAGAATTTATAGAAGAAATATATAAAAAAAAAACAGGTTGCACAGCAAAAGTCGGGAAAACCCGAAAGCCCGTTCAACACATCGAGTGACGGAAATCCAAGGGAATTAACTTACGTTTACATTTTTTTTTGTGTTAAAGGGCGAATTTAATAGTCGCCATTTATTGTTTGTTTTTCCTTATGCGCAACTCCCTCTTCATTTATTCTTAATTCAAATATATTTGCAGTATACCCGATTTTAATTAAAATATCGCTCTCTCTCTCTCTCTCCTGTGAAGTGTTGAGAGTGAATGTGTTTGACTTTTGTCACAGTCGGCCAGAAAGCTGATGGACAACTTTTTAACGTGTTCACAACAATACAGTTGAAAGCAACAGCAGCAGCAACAACCTCACCACAAACAGCAGCTACATATCACACCCCATTCAAGCAAATGTCTGTTAGCCCTCCCCAGCGATCATGCCTGTGTGTGTGTGGGGGGGGGAGGTGAGTTCGTGTGCAGGATGTGTTCGCGTGCATGTCAACTGGTGATGTGTGTAAAAACTATCGATAACAAACAAGATTATGTGTATGTGTGTGTGTACCACCTGGTCCCCCACCCCCACCCCACCTTTCACATCCAACCAGTCACCGTCGTGTTAATTCCTGTTAATTTAAGATTTGCATATCCCCCCCCCCCCCCATTTCATTGTCTCCATTAATCTTTAAGCTGATTTAATTCCTCCACCACCTCTCTCCTCTTTTTTCACGACACTCCCCCTTTTAAAAAAATATGTTCCTAGACAGGTACAAAGAGAAAAAAAATGAACAAACAAACAAACAGAACAAAGCTTAACACAGTAGATCTTACTTTGTTCATTTCTATATATGTCAGGGCGATTGACGCGGGAATCCTGATTCTTCTTTGTTTGTTGGTGTGTTTTGTTTGTTTGTTTGTTTGTCTATTTTATCATTGATTTATTTTTATCTTTGGTTGTCTTTTTTTTTCTCTCTTTCTTCTTCTTCTTCTTCTTCTTCTAATGTTCTTCTCACAATGCGGACAGATTATCAATCAATTGGAAATAGGTACAGGCGAACACACGAGGCCACTCGCGCACACCGTAAACAGTTTGGGTGGGAAGAAAAAAAAGGGGGGGGGGGCGGTAATTTTACCTGAAAGTGTTGATAAGGTGGGTATGTATATATATGTATGTGTTTGTGTGTAAAACGTCTCCAGCGCGCGATTACGACTGATGGAACATGCAAATCAGCGGCAGGCCAAAATTAAAGCCCCCAGTAGTCATTGTGAAGGAATGAAGTGTCACTGATTCTAATTAAAAATGTAAAGCCCTCACCCCCCCCCCACCTCATTCCACTCTTCTCTCTTCCCTCCCCCGTCTTCCTTTCTATCCGCCCGTTTATTTGTGTGTTTTTTTTCTTCTTCGAAAACGAAAACGCAGAAGATTTTCGTTTAACATTTTTATTTTGGTTCCTCAAAGCCAATCTGGCCACATAAGCCGTATACCTTGATCTCTTGTCACATTGCGACACCAGATTTTTTTTTTACGAATTCTCATTTATTATTAGCCTCTTTAATGTGGGGGGAAGGGGAGGGGGGTTGCGGCGATGAATAGAAATAAGAAAATGCACGCGCCTCCTTCTAATTCAACAGTCGCACAGAAGTGGTGGAAGTGCTTTCGCCGTCGATTCTCCTCCTCGACCACTGTCAAACTTCTTGTTGTTGTGGCTTTGTCCACCAAGACGGTATAAAACTGTGGAACATATTATTATAGTAAGTATATCTTGCAGAGTCCAGAACAGGGTACAACTAGACAATACAGACAAGAAACAAACAAAGAATCAAACTACAACATTTAATGAATCCTATTTTTAACTTTTACTCTCTTAATTCAAGCTTCAATCCAAACGGAGAGTACCCGGGGTGGGGGGTGGGTGGAGAACATTTAATTGCTCCAACCCCCGCCTACTTTTTTTTTTCATCCACTCCCCCCCCCCACACACACTTTACTCTCTCTATCCTCCTTTTCACTACCAACTATTATGTAACCAGCCATTCCCCCTCCCCCCTGTCTCCAACTCCAACATTAACACCCCCAGCCCCCCCCCCCCCTTTTTTTTCTGCTGTTTATTTATGAGTTAGTCTTGTGTCAAGAGAAGTAAAGTAGAAAGTAGGGAGGGGGGATGGGAAGGGATGACGTTTTGGGGGGAGGGGGGATTTCTGCTCACAGACTGATCTCTTGGTCTTCTCGTTTGAGTGTGTGTGGGTGAGGGAGGGGGGTTAGGTAGGCGGGGAGGGCTGGGATTAGACTAGGTTTTGACGCTTGTCTCTATGCAAATAAGGATGGGCGGGTATGCAAATGAGGGTGGGCGGGTATGCAAATAAGCTGAGCGGGATTCGCTCTTTTAAAAGATTAAGGCTTAATTCTCCATCCTGAGCTGGTGGGATTTAGGTTTGCTTGCGATGTCTAGGTTTTTATTTTCTTCTTCTCTCAATGTGCTTGTGTGTATGTGTATGTGTATGTGTGTGTGTGTCGTTTCTGTTCAAGTTAGAGACATGGGGACGTGTGTGTTTGGGAGGAAGAGCAACCGCGGATTAAAGGGGAGACGATTGAAGGAGAAAATGTCTTGAGGTTTTTTGGTTGTTGCTGTTGTTGTTGAATGGGATAAATCGGAAAGAATGTCCAGGCATGCGCAGTAGGTGGAACAGTTCTTCTGGAAACAATATGCTGATATCTACGTAATCCCCGCTGTATGTTGTTTTTTGTGTGTGTTGTATGTAAATAATGTATGTAAAAACAACGTATGTATGTATGTTAAACAACGTTCCTGTATTACGACACACGCACTGGGTTTTAATTGACGAAGCCTCGGAAACAGAGACTAGGGTTTTCGTCAATCGTTTCTCCGTCATTTTGACGGGCATAACCACTAGTTCTTATATAACCACACACACACACTTTCACTCATACTATTTTTATATTACGACACAATGGTTTACTATTGTGTCACAACGGACACCTTGCATCTACCGTATGTTCCACGTGTCAGACACTATTCTTAAATTGCAGTACACACAATAATCTTATAATTGAACAAACAGTATTCACATATTGTTACTGACGCATGCACAAACATTATTATTATTGAGTTTCGACACACCAAATTATGTCCATATCAGGACACCCGCGGCATTCTTACATTACAACACACAAATATGTTCTTTATATTAAGACATACACGTTCTTGATTTACAACACACAAAAGAAGTGTCTCGTACTATTGGAACACACCAACAATAGAACATTGAAATATGAGACTCATATTATGTAAAAAAAATCATATTCTCAAATTACAACTTACAGACAATGCCTACTTTGGGTGTAAAAAAAGAAGTATTTGAACACAGCATAAAGGGAACACAAGGCGGTATAAAATGTTTCCCTTTCGAGTCGATCTTTAACAAACAAACAAAAAAACTACATGAATAATTTTTTTTTTTTTACAAAAGCTTCATTAGGAACACATATAATCTTAACACACACAGTTGCTAGCATGCAGGGTGGGGGCCATTTCTGGAGCGATAACTTTGTCAATGATATGGTTACATTTGTGTGTGTGTGTTCTGAAATGGAGCAACGAAGAAGAGGACGAAAAGACAGACAGAGAGAGGACGAGACAGAGACAGTGATATAGAGAGAATGAGAAAGACAGAGAAAGAGGGGGGAGACAGATAGACAGAGGACTTTACAGGGAGATATTGAAACAGAAAGATAGAGAGAGAGAGAGAAAGAGGAGAGAATGAATGAAGGATTAAACCCGGCGAATGGTTTCAGTGGTGAGTTAAATTCCAAGCAGGGCCATCGATGAATTCAGGCAGCAGTTAAATTGCCTGGATTAGTAAGAGGATTGCGGAAGCAGGAGTGAACGCCAAGTATCCGCCCCCACCACCCCGGCCATCACCACCACGCACCCCTTTCCTCATTGCGCCCTCCTTCCGTCCCACCATTTTAGATTTTTAGTTAGTTTGTGCTCTCTTTGTTTTTGACTTAGACAATGGCGTTTCCCCTCCTCTCACGGTAGGCCGCGCACCATGGAAACAGGTGGCCTACGCCGCCATGTTCGAATAATGCAGCCGTCATTATAGTTCTGTGCGGGCCACGCCGCCATGTTAGAATAATGCAGCCGTCATTACACTTCAGTGACTTCTGTGTGTGTGTATGTTAGTTGAGGTCAGGGGTCGGCAGCCTTTAGATAATAGTGTGCCAAAGTAGGATTTTTAATTCATTCAGCGTGCCAACAGTCTAAAAGTCACATGCCAGGTCATCGGCATGCCGCAATGCGGTATGCATCGGACAGGAGATTGCCATACAATCCTTTACACTGGGAAGCTAAACGCTTTGACTTCCCGTGTCTGGACAAGAGCCGAAAGACCTGATGCGCTCGGTAATTGTTATTTTATAATGGTTGCACTCGTTGAATTTAGTGGTCTTTGAAAACTATTTTATGTTAACTTCACTTTTGTTTCTTTGTGTCAAAATCTTTGGTAGGCTAATTGACCCACTTCCAGCAATCCCATCGAGCTGAAACTTGGCACTTATAACTCTTGTCGATGACAACACATTCTATCAATGAAACAAATAGTTTTGGTGTATATTAAAAATTTTTGACCAAAAACCACAAACGCATAAAAAAAATAAAAAAAATATTTAATTATTTGTTTTGGTTGTATGATGTTTAAATTGGTGACGGCATGGTTCAACCCACACTCTCTATAGTTAGGCCCACGTCTGCCAAACTTCCGTCTGCTTCGTTTGAGTCATCCTCATGTCCTCATGCTACCTCACATTCGCTTGATTCTCGCGGCAACGCGCCCTGATGGTGGGTGCATTGTTGAGGAATCCTTTTATGTGGGGCGCAGAGGTCAGGGCGCGAAAAAAAGTCCAGCCTCGACGCTTCCTTTGCGAAATACAACATCACCAACAACGACAACTACCAACAAAAAAAAATACATCACACAAAAATGGAATGTTAATAAAAGGAATGCGTGTGACCGGCCAGACCTCGTCAGGGATTAATTCCTGGAGGATTAAATCATGTCGGGATTAAAACGGGAGCGATTATGCGCAGTGCGTGAGGATGGGAGGATAATCCCTAATTGTAGTTCCTTCATGGGGAGATAGGAAGAGCCGGAGGGGTGGTGATGGGATGGGTGGGTTCGGCAGAGCTAGTTGTGCGGGTGAGGAGTGGAAAAGGGAAGGAGGAAGAGACTGACACAAGACCCTCTATCTTGGAACTTTTGAATTCTTTGTTTTCCAGGGGCATGTTGCTCATGGGCGTCTCTCGTGGACTTTTTCTCTCGGATAAGTACACATCTAATCTGTGTTTAAAACAAACAAACAACAGCTTTTGTATTCTGCAAAATTAAACACTTACTGTATGTGTTGGTCTATATACGACTGTCCGAGTCTGTTCAACCCAGAGTCTGTTCAACCCAGAGTCTGTTCAACCCAGAGTCTGTTCAACCCAGAGTCTGTTCAACCCAGATTCTGTACAACCCAGAGTCTGTTCAACCCAGAGTCTGTTCAACCCAGAGTCTGTTCAACCCAGAGTCTGTTCAACCCAGAGTCTGTTCAACCCAGAGTCTGTACAACCAGAGTCTGTTCAACCCAGAGTCTGTTCAACCCAGATTCTGTACAACCCAGAGTCTGTTCAACCCAGAGTCTGCTCAAGCCAGAGTCTGTTTAATCCAGAGCATATTTACACTGACGTCTGTTCAATTGAGATTTTACTACCAGTGTTCAAACTCTGTTGAGTTACCTCCTGTGGGAGAAAAAATGTGCCCGCTCCTAGTCTATATTATATATACCGGTATATATATATATATATATATATATAGACATCTATATTCATCCTTCCCTCGGGAACGGATTAACGACAAATACGACGAATGTCCTGTTCATTGGTTAAATCATGTTTTTTTTATTGGTTTACGTTTTGCTAACGGATTTTTTATCATTTTTTTTTGGTTGCTTATTACCAACGTGACAGCTTTTACAGACCGTCATTATAATAGTTGAGCTCCTTGTGTGTATGCGTTTGTGGGGACATGTGTGTATGTGTGCTAATCCATCGCCATCCACTCGTCGTATTACAACATTCATCCGCCTACCATCCAACCTCGGCCCCACCTCATCCCCGTTTTTCGTCAACGTCTTCTGTAGATCCATTTTTTCCCTTAACGCATTAAGCCCCCCCCCTCCCTCGTTCCCCACTCCCCTTCCCGTCTTAAACCAGCATCTTATGACAAATCAGCTAATCCTTACCCGCCGACCAGCCCCACCTTATATTTTACCAACACCACCCCTTCAATTCTAACCCCCCTCACTCAACCAAATTAACATTTAACCGAATGTCCACCTTCCCTCACCCACCAGCCCCAAACCACCATGATTTTTTGTTTGTTTAAGGAGGGTAAGTTATGATTTATGGTTTACATGGAAATGACGATCCAACGAGCTGGGCGTCCTTTATTTTTAAGCCGATCTTTAATTAATCGCTTGTAGATTTGGACAAATATGGCACGTTTGGCCTGTCATACTTTATACACTTAATGACGCCAATAAAACACATATAAAAAAATCTAAATATATTACTCGATTCGCAGCCTGTGTGTGTGTCAATCGATAAGTCAGCACACATCTATCAATCAACATGTGTTTTGTAGTTTAAACCATTATCTCCTCACACCTGCTGGTCTCTCTCTCTCTCGGTGTTTAGCCGCCTGTGCGTTCGATACAGTAGTGGGTCCCTTCTTCCTTCGCTGCCATTAGTCAGCTTCCAACATATTTTATTAGTGTTTTAAATGATGTTAAGTTACTGGTTTTTCCTGGTTTGTTCAGGCAACCCATTCTACGCCCGGATGCCACTCGGGGAAGAAAGAGCACTTGTATGCATTTGTGCTCGCTTAAGGTTGGAAACTCCTTGAAACTCCTGGAAAACAAAAAGTTATGTTCCAGGCAGGGGCGAAGCCAGAAATTGTTTCCAGGGTTGGGGGGGGGGGGGGGGGGGGGGCTGAACTTTCGTGTGACAAATATTTACCAAATTTAGTGCATATTTTAAAAAAATCAGTTGAAAAAAATATTATTTTTTAAATTCCAGGGGTGGCTTAGCCCTTCTCAGCCCCCCCCCCCCCCACCCCCTGTAGCTTCGCCCCTGGTTCCATGACCTTAAAGCTCCTAATAAAACTGCTTTTAGTCCTGGGAAAATACTAAAAACTCCTTTTTTTTCGAGGGAGATTAATTATTAATAAAAAAAATTGTAATCACTGCTCTTAGATTGTACTTTCACTTTTCCAGAAAGCCCTATTAGAGTTAACCCTCTTTGCCACTTTTTATTTCCGCGCGCAAACGTTGATGACACCAGTGATGCCATTCCATGGTTCTTTTTTTTTTTTTTTACTAGATCTTGTTTTTTTTTTCGATCCAAACTTGGGATGTAGGCTACATAAGTCCCAGTAATGTCGTAAAAAAGCTTAGCTCCTGTAAAACTCCTGGAATTTTGAGGCAATTTTTCTGTACGAACCCTGGAGGAAAGTGTTTTTTCCTTATGTTTTTTTCTGAGTACTGCAACAGGTTATTAGTGGGTCGTATTTCTAAATAAGATTTTAATGCCTTATGTATTAATATAACTTTACTCTTTGCCCGTCTGTAGACTTATCCGCTGCTGCAAAAAAAAAATATATATAAAATAATAATGTGAGTGTCATTTGGGGTGTTGGGGAAAGGCTATGGTAACTGAGGTTTCAAATGTCCCCCCCCCCCTCCCCAAAAATAATATAAAAAAATTAAATTAAAATACTATAATAAGAAAAATAAAGAATAATGGTTTATTTTAATAAAAACGAATTGTTCTTGAAATTTGTTCAAACTACGAATTTATAATGTTTGTTCAAAGCTTTTCCACACGACATCAAGTGAGAGTGCCAAAAAAAATAAACACATAAAAACCACATCTTTAATCCTGGGCGCTTCATCAGGACATTGGGCGGTTCTTTTCCCTTCCCCCGCCCCCAATCTCTCTTTCATGGCTTTACTAAACCTGGGCCTCTTACAGACTAGCACACCCTGGGGCGTTCTCTGCATCTCTCTCATCTCTCTTTTACTCTCTATATCTCTAGCGCTCTTTTAGTGTCTATATCTCTATTGCTCTCTTACTGTATATCTCTATTGCTCTCTTACTCTCTATATCTCTATTGCTCTCTTACTGTATATCTCTATTGCTCTCTTACTGTATATCTCTATTGCTCTCTTACTGTATATCTCTATTGCTCTCTTACTGTATATCTCTATTGCTCTCTTACTGTATATCTCTATTGCTCTCTTACTGTATATCTCTATTGCTCTCTTACTGTATATCTCTATTGCTCTCTTACTCTCTATATCTCTATTGCTCTCTTACTCTCTATATCTCTATTGCTCTCTTACTGTATATCTCTATTGCTCTCTTACTCTCTATATCTCTATTGCTCTCTTACTGCATATCTCTATTGCTCTCTTACTCTCTATATCTATATTGCTCTCTTACTCTCTATATCTCTATTGCTCTCTTACTGTATATCTCTATTTCTCTCTTACTGTATATCTCTATTGCTCTCTTACTCTTTATATCTCTATTGCTCTCTTACTGTATATCTCTATTGCTCTCTTACTCTCTATATCTCTATTGCTCTCTTACTCTCTATATCTCTATTGCTCTCTTACTCTCTATATCTCTATTGCTCTCTTACTCTCTATATCTCTATTGCTCTCTTACTCTCTATATCTCTATTGCTCTCTTACTCTCTATATCTCTATTGCTCTCTTACTCTCTATATCTCTATTGCTCTCTTACTCTCTATATCTCTATTGCTATCTTACTCTCTATATCTCTATTGCTCTCTTACTCTCTATATCTCTATTGCTCTCTTACTCTCTATATCTCTATTGCTCTCTTACTGTATATCTCTATTGCTCTCTTACTGTATATCTCTATTGCTCTCTTACTGTATATCTCTATTGCTCTCTTACTGTATATCTCTATTGCTCTCTTACTGTATATCTCTATTGCTCTCTTACTGTATATCTCTATTGCTCTCTTACTGTATATCTCTATTGCTCTCTTACTGTATATCTCTATTGCTCTCTTACTGTATATCTCTATTGCTCTCTTACTGTATATCTCTATTGCTCTCTTACTCTCTATATCTCTATTGCTCTCTTACTGTATATCTCTATTGCTCTCTTACTGTATATCTCTATTGCTCTCTTACTGTATATCTCTATTGCTCTCTTACTCTCTATATCTCTATTGCTCTCTTACTGTATATCTCTATTGCTCTCTTACTGTATATCTCTATTGCTCTCTTACTGTATATCTCTATTGCTCTCTTACTGTATATCTCTATTGCTCTCTTACTGTATATCTCTATTGCTCTCTTACTGTATATCTCTATTGCTCTCTTACTGTATATCTCTATTGCTCTCTTACTCTCTATATCTCTATTGCTCTCTTACTGTATATCTCTATTGCTCTCTTACTCTCTATATCTCTATTTCTCTCTTACTGTATATCTCTATTGCTCTCTTACTGTATATCTCTATTGCTCTCTTACTGTATATCTCTATTGCTCTCTTACTGTATATCTCTATTGCTCTCTTACTGTATATCTCTATTGCTCTCTTACTCTCTATATCTCTATTGCTCTCTTACTGTATATCTCTATTGCTCTCTTACTGTATATCTCTATTGCTCTCTTACTGTATATCTCTATTGCTCTCTTACTCTCTATATCTCTATTGCTCTCTTACTGTATATCTCTATTGCTCTCTTACTGTATATCTCTATTGCTCTCTTACTCTCTATATCTCTATTGCTCTCTTACTGTATATCTCTATTGCTCTCTTACTGTATATCTCTATTGCTCTCTTACTGTATATCTCTATTGCTCTCTTACTGTATATCTCTATTGCTCTCTTACTGTATATCTCTATTGCTCTCTTACTGTATATCTCTATTGCTCTCTTACTGTATATCTCTATTGCTCTCTTACTGTATATCTCTATTGCTCTCTTACTCTCTATATCTCTATTGCTCTCTTACTGTATATCTCTATTGCTCTCTTACTGTATATCTCTATTGCTCTCTTACTGTATATCTCTATTGCTCTCTTACTGTATATCTCTATTGCTCTCTTACTGTATATCTCTATTGCTCTCTTACTGTATATCTCTATTGCTCTCTTACTCTCTATATCTCTATTGCTCTCTTACTGTATATCTCTATTGCTCTCTTACTGTATATCTCTATTGCTCTCTTACTGTATATCTCTATTGCTCTCTTACTCTCTATATCTCTATTGCTCTCTTACTCTCTATATCTCTATTGCTCTCTTACTCTCTATATCTCTATTGCTCTCTTACTGTATATCTCTATTGCTCTCTTACTCTCTATATCTCTATTGCTCTCTTACTGTATATCTCTATTGCTCTCTTACTCTCTATATCTCTATTGCTCTCTTACTCTCTATATCTCTATTGCTCTCTTACTCTCTATATCTCTATTGCTCTGTTACTGTATATCTCTATTGCTCTCTTACTCTCTATATCTCTATTGCTCTCTTACTGTATATCTCTATTGCTCTCTTACTGTATATCTCTATTGCTCTCTTACTGTATATCTCTATTGCTCTCTTACTGTATATCTCTATTGCTCTCTTACTCTCTATATCTCTATTGCTCTCTTACTGTATATCTCTATTGCTCTCTTACTGTATATCTCTATTGCTCTCTTACTGTATATCTCTATTGCTCTCTTACTCTCTATATCTCTATTGCTCTCACTTACTGTATATCTCTATTGCTCTCTTACTGTATATCTCTATTGCTCTCTTACTCTCTATATCTCTATTGCTCTCTTACTGTATATCTCTATTGCTCTCTTACTGTATATCTCTATTGCTCTCTTACTGTATATCTCTATTGCTCTCTTACTCTCTATATCTCTATTGCTCTCTTACTCTGTATATCTCTTATGTATATCTCTATTGCTCTCTTACTCTCTATATCTCTATTGCTCTCTTACTCTCTATATCTCTATTGCTCTCTCACTTTTTCAAAGCTGCCGCTTACAAGTTTGGATGTATGTTTGATAGAGGGGAAAAAAGGAGGCGAGGAGAGACAGATAGAGAGACAGAGAGGTAGATTAAGAGGGAGGACGCCAGGAACGTGTTGTGATTGAGAGAAAAATGAAATCAAGCTAAATATCTTTAAAAAAAAAACATGTTTCTTTATTAAGTAGCTGTTGGATGTAGAGATTTCTTTTGGGGAGAAATTCTCCATGAAAAGAGAGCACCGTGCTTCCTTTTAGATTAGATGATTTTGTTAATTTTATCAGTAAATAAAGTCCACCCCCCACACCCTAAACCCTCTTTTATTTATTTTGGAGGAATTTTTTCTTTGGAGCGCCACCTTGCAAGCTATCGTCTGCTCTCTAAGTGTTTCTCTTCCCTCCCCTTTTCTTGCTATTTCGTTGTTGCTTTTTTTAAAATTCTTTTATCTGTAAAAAATGTTTTTATTTTCTTTTTAATTCCATTTAGAGGACAAATAGAGGACAAAAGATGAAAGATATTATAAGTATAAAGTCTAACTAATGTTTTCTTTAGTTGATGAGTCTCAGACAAAAGATGTACATTCTTGTATAGTTCTAATTTTACACTCATAGAACGAGAAAGCCGTTTTTTTTAATTCTTCTTTATTCTATATTACATTGCTTGTTCGACAATGTAAAGTATTGGACAGGGCAGCAGTCGACTCAAATATTGACAACCGCTCAAGATAGGCAAAAGTGGAGAAAGTTGACTGCTGTGGTGTCCATTCGCTCCCCCCAACGACCACAACGGTCATGGGATTGATGATGATTCTGTATCGTTATGAACTTTATTATGTCTTGAAATCATCACACGGAAGACTGACCTGAATAAATTGAACGATTCTCTAATAAAAGCCTTTTGTTATAATTAATTATTTAATACTTCTTTCTTTAGTTCAAACATATTCATTTAGAATATAAAAACTGGAAACTTTTCTTTTCAACAGTAATAAAAATAATAGTTTAATCTTCTGTATTACGAGGAATTGTGAAAATAGAAGTTGAAACAATATTTACAAGTCAAAAAACAAAATAGGACATTGACGTCTTGTGATCTTTAACGTTTCACCGGACAGACCATATAATATTGCAAACAATTTGAACATATATAGCATGGGGCAGAGTCGGCAACCTAAGGCACGCGTGCCATACTTGGCACGCCGATGGATTTTTTCAATGGCACGCCGAAGAGGCCGTTAAAAGTCTGTTCAAGTATCTTCTACAATAAATTGTGTGCTACAGCAGGATGACTTTTAGGCTGTTGACACGCATAATGAATTAGAAATCGTACTTTGGCGCACTATTATCTCAAAGATTTCCGATCCCTGGCATAGGGCACAGCAGACGTGATCTTCAGCTTCTCAGACACACACAGACACACACAGACACAGACAACACATTATATTTACGGTCTTAAAATTTAAATATTGTGCTGTTGTTGATTTGAAAAAAAAAAGTAGTAATAATTGTGGGGGTGGAAAAAGGGGTGGGGGGAGAATTTGACAACACGTTTGAAGATTCGCGATCCGTTGTGTGTGTGTGTGTGTGTGTGAATTTGACATTGACATATGAGTCAATTAAACAACAATATTACACAAGAAAAAAGATCCCCAACCTCACCCCACCCCCTTGCTTAAATAAAGCCAACAACACATACACACACACAAATAGCGAAAAATAAAGCAGGGTTACCGTTCAAGCATTTGTCTAAGTTCTAAATCTCCAACAGGAAACAAAACGCAGGGCCTGATTCATTTTTTCTTTTAACAAGGGCATTTACTTACTTTTTGGTGTATGTATTTTTTTTCTTCTACTTCTTTCTTTCAAAAGTTGAGGCGCGGATTGAGGGCCGGTGGGGGGAGGGGGGAGGAGGAGGATTTAGTGTGCGATGGAAGGGGACGGCAGAGACGGAGAGGGGCGGGGGCTGGGGCGAAGTATACCCAGCCCATTGCTTTTTAAACATTTTCTAAAGGCTCAGGTCAACATTCCAGATTTGAAAAAGGAGGATTACTGTAAGATTAGCTCGTGGGATTAGTCGTTAATCTCAGGTACATTGATCTAAGATTAACTTTTTTTTTTAAACAGTCATTTTCTTTTTTTTATTTTTAAAAAAAGGGCCTTATTCTTTTTTAATTTAGTGAAGGTTTAAAAAGGTGAAATAGGGAGGGGTGGTGGAGGGGGGGATGCACTAACCTAGATACGTAACTCGTGTGTTCTCGTTGTGTGTTTCATAATTCTTTTTTTTTTTTAAATCTTGTGTAACCGGATGCCAGGGGATGATCCATTGGTTAGATTTATCAGGGACCCAAAATATATAATATATTTAAATAACCATATTTATGGTATGTGAGGGGGGGCACTCTTAGGATTGTATGGGGCACAGTGACCTAAGGTTGTCCTACATGAAGATACCGGGTTTGAATCACGATGAAGGCTAGGAGCTTTTTGGTGTGTGTGTGTGTGTTTTTAATGCTTAGTCCACACAGCTCTGATGGGTACCGCCTGACATTAGTTTGCTGGACACACAGTCCTCTTGTATGCCGCGGCCACGGAAGTTTCGTGAACGCATTTGTCCACATGCCCGACGGATCAATCTTGGTTCTGAAAGTTCCTTGTAATTCCATGTGATATAAAAAAAAAACAAGAGGGACCTCTGCAACGTGTCTCCGGCAGACATGGTTTTTGGAATTTCAAGCAAAAGCAGATCAGATCCAGTAGCATGTGTCCTGTGTGTCCTCGCGCCTTTCTTTCCTTCCCCGAAAGCCCTTCCAGGGTCGCCTTTCTATCGTAGTCTTCTTTTAATGATCTTTTCCGATTGCCTCCCCTTGTTGTTGTTTGTCTACCCTGTTGGACCCCCCCCCCCTGAAGGTATTTCCCTTAGTTGTCATACTTTCGTTGCCTTTCCTCCGTTTGCCCTTCTTAGAATGCCCCTCGCCGATTGTCCATAATTTTTTTGTTTAATTTGCTTCCCCGTGGACCTGTCTTTGATTGTGTTTGCCTCATTGTGCCCTTCCTTCCTTCCTTGCCTTTCACTGTTTGCCCCCAATGTTGTTTTTTTTTACTATTCTTTCCTGATTGTTCATTTTTGATACCCCAACATGCATTGCCCTTCAATAATTGGCCCCTTTTTTTTTAAATGTTGATATTACACTTCCTTGGTTTGACTTTATGTCTCGTCTAGTTTGAGCTCTCGGTTGTGTGTAAAAAAACGTCCGGGCGTGTTCGTCGTGTGTTGGGCGATATTTTTGGGGGGATTTAGAACCCTCCTCCTCCGCCCCTAACCGCCTCCCGGCAAAATCCTAAAAGGTAAAGTCGACATGACCCTCAGCCACATCAAACAACAACGACAACAACAGCAGCAACTACAACAACACCGGGATGTCGAGACAGGCTTAAGGGAAATATGAGAAAAGATTCTGCCCCTATTTAATTGAGAGATTATAGATAATGGATTACGCCCTGCTGTCCCCCCCGTCCCCCCCCTCCTCGTCATTTACACACACACTAGCACCCAGTCACACTCACATGCATGAAACGTATATACCCCCCCCCCCCCACACACACACACGTGTTAAACTGTACAGAGCTGATATTGTTAACGCGTACGAATAGGCGCCGGAAGCTATTGCACTATTAATAAATACTGTACGTAACTGAGAATAACCTTTCGTTTGTGTGACTATAACGTTAACTCTAACCACGTAACTGCATATTATAATATAAAGGTTAAAACTACAAGACTACAACTGTATGTAGTCATAACTAAGTCCAGCTATAGCGTTACATCTAACAATGCTAACTCAACATAACCTTGTACGTTAAACATATAGCGTTAACTCTTACCATGCTAACTCGATATACCATTGTACGTTATACTTATGAAGACTCTTGTGTCGTCTGTGCTTTCTTTGGCGTACGTAAAGAGACATAATGTATACTGTGAAGTTATTCTTGGAAGGACTATGTAAATCATCCATGGGCTCCACCACCTCCCCCCACTCCCTAACCTAATGCAGCACATTGAGGCAACTACAGGAGATCTTCATGGGCATTACTGGGGTCGTCTTATTGCACGTGGTGATGAGTCTCCCATACTCTAGGCCAGTGGTCAGCAACATAAGGCACACGTGCCAGACTTGGCACGCGGAGCAGTGTTCAAAGGCACGCGGAAGCCCCATCTCCCCAAGATGGTCTTATCTACATACAATTCAGAGCTAGAGCAGAATGACTTTTAAGATGTTGGCACGCTGAATGAGTTAGAAATCCTTATTCCTCCTTTGGCACACTATCTTCAAAAGGTTGCCGACCCCTGCTCTAGGTTGAACAGAAGAGGTTCCCAAGCACCACACTATGGACGGAAGAGTCTCCATGCCCATCTACAATAGGTGTCGAGATTCATAGCTCTCAAGTCTGAGATTGGGCGCGGTTGAGGGTGGGGGTGGGGGGCACACATTTCTCACTAGGCCTGTGGCGCAGTTGCGAATGTATGCATTAGTTAGGAGGAGGGGGGTGGGGGAGAGTGAACAGAATGAAACCCACCCACCCCCCTCTCCCGACAACCTCAACGCCATCCTTTATTTAGCCCACAATCCAACCAATAGTAAACCTGGTTTACGTCTAATATTTAGGACCCTAGCTGACGTATGAGTAGGTGCAGAGGAACACAATAAGGACGGCTTAATCACAACTTGCCTAAAGTAAATTTTTTTTTTTGTTCTATCGTGTGTATGTTTTTTTTTTTTACTCACTGACATATATGGACGATAGTTAAAACTTCCATCGCCCACCGCCCCCCCCCACCCCCATTTCGCTCACCCTCCTGTAAAAAAAAACCACAACTAAGCCTAGACAACATCCTAGTATTTACTTGCTGTCCATGACACTTGAATTTTTTATATTTTTTTTGTGCAAGTCCACTTTATTTTCAAGCTTATATTATAGATCTAAAGATCTACCGCTTAAAAAGACAACAACGCACCTTCTGAGTGTAGTCAACAATGAAGCAAACAAAAAAAAAATCGATGCATGACCTTTGACCCGAAGAGTTAATCCCTCGAGTCCATAACACACAAGACATTGAAGACAAAAAAAAAATGCAGTGTACAAATTACATGCGCTTTAACAAACGTCCCCACACGCCTTGACTATTGGTGTGTGTATGGGTGTGTGTGTGCATTTGTGTGATTGTGGTGTCGTGTATGTGGGCTGTTGTTGTGGGGTTTTTTTTAAACAGTTTTTTTGTGTGTGTGGACAATAATTTAGTTGTCAATATCTGCATGTAAGCCCCCCCCCACTCCCCACACCACCACCAACTCAACGTACTTATTATCAAAGTTCAATGCAGTCTTCAGTGGCACAGGATCATTTCGACTTGTGGAAACACAAAGGGCTATGCTGGAGGAGCAATCTGTTCTCCCCATCCTATTTGTTTTGTTTTTTTTAAATACATATATAAGATCTGAACCCCCGGACTAGTAACGCCCCCCCCCCCCCTCCTCTCAGATTTTATTTTCTTGTACATGCACTTACTAAACTCAACGAAGATGTTCAGGACGAGGCCGTTTCTTTCAGTAAATGCAAAAAAAAAAATATTTTGTTGTCAGGGTTCTCAAAAATAATTAACACAGGGTCCGCCCGCCCTCTTCCAACGCTAAATTTGAACTTCCAGAGAGTCTACCACCCCGTTTCATGTCATGGGCTTCTCTAAACAGACAGGAGTGTAACCGCTGCCGGTTTTTACCTTTGTGCCATTTTTTTTACAGTGATCCGTAGGGGAAGGTATGTAAGTAAGGAGGGGGGTGGTGTATGCTTTAATAAAGCACAGTAACGGTCATCCTGGCCTTCACCCCATACCAGGTACTTCCCCCCTTTTTTTTCCACTAAGTACAACTGTGATTGGTTCCGTGGTGTGAACCTCGTTGTTTGTTGCCCTGTTGTTTGTTGCCCTGTTGTTTGTTGCCCTGTTGTTTGTTGCCCTGTTGTTTGTTGCCCTGTTGATTGTTGCCCTGTTGTTTGTTGCCATGTTGTTTGTTGCCCTGTTGTTTGTTGCCCTGTTGTTTGTTGCCCTGTTGTTTCTTGCCCTGTTGTTTCTTGCCCTGTTGTGTTTTTTTTTTGGGGGGGGGGGGCGACTGTGTTTAATTGGCCACACAATCATTCTCGTATGCCGCGGGGCGATAAAGCTGCTTCGGTTTCACTCTGCACCGGTAGTCTCTACAGTCTTGTCCATCTATGTACGATTGAGGGGGGGGGCGAAGGGGCTAGGTATAGGTGGCGTTTTGGCCACACAATGATTCTCGTGTGCCGCGTGTGGCGATTGTCCATACAATCTAGTCTTTCGTGATATGCGAAGTAGAAAAATAAATTGCGGTTCAAGAGAGATGATTCCCTTACACTCTCCCCCCCCCCTCTCCAAATAAAGAGTCTCCTCGTACTTATAATATTTGACTTTGGCTTTCACTGCGAACAGGCCTCCCCGCACCCTTCCCCTTTTTAAAAATCTTTTACTAACGCTTGCTTTCCCAATCAGCTTCTTGTACTTTTCAATTCCCCCCTCATCCACTCTCTCTCCACCCCCCCCCCCCGCCCAAAACTCTTCGCCTATTTCATTTCTTTAATCCTCCCCTCCCCAAGCCTTATCCTCCCCCCACCCCACCCACCCCCCACCCCCACTGTACCGGTACTTTATGCCCTTGGTTTTTATCTTTACGTTAGAAGTTTCCTCTTTTCCTCCGGGGGTCTTAAAGCTCTCCCTCTTGTCTTATCTGTCTAAGCTAGTCGCTCACCTCTCTCCGCCCTCACCAACACCACCTTACACCCCTCCCCTATTCAACTTCACTTTCACCTCCCCCCCCCCCCCCCATTTCTTCTTCTACGATTTTTTTCTTCTTCTGATCTGGCCAAACCCGCTGGACTTAATCCGTGTGGACCAACAAAACTGGGGAACTGGGGGGTGGGTGGGGGGATTACATTGGATTACTGCTTGGATTACCCCCGCTGCCATGGCGACGAGCAGAGCTCTTCTTCTCCTTTTTTTTCTCTCTATCCTATCTCTTATAGAAAGAAGAAAAATGAAAAAAAACAGTAGCTTATCTTTCATTTTCTTCTGCCTGGAAGAGAGATAGAGAGATAGAATAGAGAAAGAGTGTGATAGGAGAGAGAGAGAGAAAAGGCTAGAGAATGAGATTAGCACACTTGTTTAAGGAAAGCGGGGCGATGCCGGCACATCCTAACAATGAAGTGAGAGGGTTACCGCGCCCTTGCAGAACAGTTGTGGGTTTAAGAAGGAGAGGCAGCGAGACCCGCACAGTTTCAGATTAACAGAGGGAGGGTTGGTGGAACGGGGGAAGACACTTACCTCGGGTAGTTGTTTTCATAACGGAGTGTTGTAGCACATTTTAAGAATAATTGGCGGTTGCTTCACAGTTTAAGAATAACGGATAGTTATTGCACACTATAAGAATAACAGGAGGTTTAGTAGTCTGTATGATATAAGCAAAAAAAATATTTAATTATTCTTCTTCTTCGCCATTATCAACTCCTAGTGGAGCATGGGCCATTAACAATTTCTTTCCATGTCTTCCTGTCTTTGGCTATCTTCTCTAACTCTTTCCAGCTTTCCCCTGATCAGCTGCACATCCTTTTCTACTTCTCTCCGCCAGGTGTTCCTGAGTCTACCTCTTCGTATTGTACCCTGTCGATTCCATGCAAGAGCTTGTCTAGCCAAATTTGTAGTCGGAAAAAAAAAAGTAATACATCTTAATAATTTTGAGAAGAAAAAAAAAAAAAAAAACACCCACTGTGCATGTTCTAGTGTTATCTATACCAAGATGCCCCAGCTTCCCACATAATTATTATTGAATGCATTATGGACTTGTAGTGGTCATTCGTTGATCCCCTAATACAAGTCTTTAAATGCACCAGAGCAGATGTCTCAGTAAATTGGTAGAAGAACGGTCAAAATTTGATTAGTAGTGCACTAAGATTTGACACTTATTTCACAATTTTGAGAAAGGACTATAGCCCTACACAAAAGTGAAAGTTGATTTGAGTTGGGGAAGCGGAAACGCTGTGGAAAATAAAAAAAAATCATTGCAATAATTCTTCCAATTAGGGAAAGATCATATGCGGAATAAAATATCCTGCACGTGGGGGAAAGATCATACACTTCAGGAAAATATTCACTTTGGAAATTAGCGTAAGCTAAGGGAAATATCTTGCATCTAGGTAATATTAAACCAAGTGAATTATCATACATTTAGGGAGCGATCGCACTTGTTAGGGAAACATCTTTTGCAAGGGAACGATGAAAACACTTAGTAAAAGGTCGTACACTTACGGAAACGGTACATATGTAGGACTTAAGGAAAGATCATACACGGGGAATAAAAATTACACTTCAAGGGGGAAAACAATCATACACCTTATTAAAGATCATGCACTTAGGGAAAGACTATAGCGCTTTCTTTCTAAGTGTGCGTCGGAGTTAAACCATCCTTGGGGGGAAAGACGACGACATCGCTCAAGTCCATTCACTTCTTCTTTTTTTGGCTTCTTGGAAGAGACCATAACCCTTTTTTGTTTTTTGTGAAGTACCACAGTCATCGCACCCCCTTTACTGCCTCAGTCTTTGTGTGTGTGTGTGTGCTTCGAATCGGTTCAGATTGGAGGGTGGAGGGGATTTCCCCGGCCCCACCCCTATTTCCCCTCAATCGATTTGCATCGTGGAAAAACTTCAAGAAGAAGGGATTATCTTCCCGAGTTCCTCCCCCCATTTCCTCCTCTCCTCACGCTTTTCATCCCCCTCCAGTGTCTCCGCCTTTTAACCCATCAGCCTCTTTCACCCCCATCCCGGCCCCCAGCATTTCGCCATCGCTGCTGGCTTGCGTGAGGTTCCAGACAGTACGTGCGTACACAAGCGGGCGAGGCTCTCAAACCACGACTTTGATAAGTACCCCCCCCCCACCAGCTTCAAATACCACACCACTTTTGCCCGCCCCCGCCCCCCTCTTCCCCCATCCACATTCAAACCAGTTAGTGTCCTCAACCTCTTAAAGCAAGATTTTAAAAACGAAAAATTCGGCCCCCCTCCCACCTCAATGAACTTCTTTCATGAGGTATCAAAGATTTAGGTTTAATGCTCGTGTGTGTGTGTGGTTTTCTGGAACTTCATGAAATCATAGAAGAAAAAAAAACAATCTGTTACAAAAGCACTGAAAGTGACGACAGATATGATTGGATATATGCGAGGTTTGTTGAGAGGATGGGCGGAGTTGGGGGGGGGGGGGAGTTGTTAGACGGTATTAAGCTATAGGGCCTACCTTATTTGATATTAAATTGTAAAGTTTTATATTTTGTGTTTGTGTCTCGCATAGTTTTAGAAACACTAATGGACAATGAAACGGGGCGTTGGGTGGCAGCGCGCAATGGGCTAGCGTACCAGAGGTCCCCGGTTTCATTTCCCGGGGAATGTTTAGGATGTGTTCCCGGGACTGGCGGGGTTTCTCTGGATCTGCCCCAGCTCTAATGGGTACCTGACTGTGGTTGTGGATAGATGAGCCGGTTTGGGCATTGTGTTGGCCACACCTCACGTCTGTGACCACAGAAAACTTTATTTGTCACGTGCCCCATGGACCAAATCGGATATTAAATTTTTGTCACCGGTAATCGAGAGAGGGATGGGTGGCAGGCCAGGAGATATTTTTGTGCACAAATTAAGGGTAGGGGGTGACCCCGCGTACACTTTACTATTTCTTGTGGACGATATACAAAGATAAAGGAGCGTGATATACATGTACAAATATATAGAAAGATGAAGAGAAACGGAGAGAGAGAGAGAGAGAGGAGTAAGAAAAGGAAAGATCTAGACATCGAGAGAAAGAAATACATGTAGAAAGAGAGACGACCCACGTAACACCAAGGTCGCGATTACCTCCCTTAACTCCCCTGGAAACATGTTCTCTTTGAGCATTTAAGATTGTCCGGACTCATTTTTTTTCCTCTAAAAGAAAAATTATTTTATTAGCACGATAAGTGGTCTATGCGCCCTCCCTTCCCCCTTCCACTGCCCCGCCCCCCCCCCCCATCCCGTTGAATTAACGCCGAGGTGGTGGCGTCTGTCGCTGTTTGCTCTTCGCCCCGCTATACTCTTCCCCAGCAATTTTTCCACGGACATTGCACAACCAGGCTCACTCATACTGTAGAGAAGATTATAGCCAAGTTTGATTCTTTTTGAGAGAGTAAAATACAATAAAAAAAACAACAACAACAAACAATAGATCTGGCCAGCCGAGACTTGGTGGCAACTTCCCTAGCAGTGATTCCCAAACTGTGCGCGCCCTGGCGTCTATGCACGTCTATGACGACCACTCTTAATGATTATGCATGCGCGGCGAACCTAAAAAGTTCATAGTGTACCAACATTTCCCCGTTCTACTCGTTTATTTCATTTAATAATGACAAATCATGTCTATGTGCTGCGTTACTGGTTGTACTGCGAGTAAGGAAAGATGTAGAGGATTAAATTTTATTTAATTTCCAATAGATGTTGCCGAAAGAAAACGATGGATTGTGAACCGTAGACGTGAAGAATTACCAAGCTAAATTTAACTTTACGCGACTAACACTTCGAGTATTAATTATCACATAATCGCTTTTGCTGATAAAAACGGATTCCTCATAACTGATCATGTATCCTTTGTCTGAACATTTATTCACATAACTAATCATTCATTTTTTTTAAAAAGGCTAGGCGATTTTTTTTTTTTTTTGGCCCGCTGGTCGCCTATTGCAGACTTCTGATCTAGCCAGTGACCCAAAAGAGAAGCAGCAAATCGTTCTCTGAATTTCGTCCTTCTGCCAGATTCTGCCTTTCGCCACGCCTACATAAAATATTCAGTGTGAGATTGGCTGCAAGGGGAGGCTAATCCGTTGTTCCACCACCCCCCTTTCAACAGATTACTTCCCTTTGACGAAGAAAGTACAAATGCCTACATGCCTTTATAGCACTTTATATATATATTCTTTTGCTAATTTAGTAAATTCTGCCTCATTTTCATTTTCTTTTATAAATTATGTAATGTTATTCATTTGCAGTCTTTTAAGGTAACAACCCTAGTTATTCTTTGTAATGAGAATCTTGTCTGCCGCGTCTTGGTCACGGCATAGGAGAAGATTGTGTGGTCATCCCAATGTCCAGCCGCATCATTCACCTATAACCAAGTCGCTTACCCGAGAAGTTTATGACGAAATTTTAAAAAAATGACAAAACCTAACGATTTGCTGGCCACACATCCCCTAGTATGTCGTGGCCACTGAAACTGGTGAACGCCGCTCTTCACCAGCCCTACGATCAGTTTGGCACGACGGGTACTTTACTTTTTTTTTTTTTTACGATTTGCGACCTTGTGCTAGGGGATTTTGTTTTGGTGCTTGCGAAAGGATTTTACAACTGGGCGCTCAAGGACGAGGCCCGCACACGTGTACGTCAAGTAAGCCATTCTAGGAATTCGATGTCATTGCTTTTCTGCGCCATTTTTTTTAGCGTAGGCGTCATCATGGGTCATCCAACACTTCAATGACGCCACGTCGAGTTGATCGCACCCCCCCTCCCTTATTATTGACGTCACCATCGGTCAAGTCAACGGGAAATGGCCGAGGTCTCGGTAAGCCGCACCGTTTAGTACAGCCGCACCGTTTAGTACAGCCGCACCGTTTAGTACAGCCGCACCGTTTAGTACAGTCGCGCGATCTAGTTGCTTTATATCTACACCTGTAAGTGACACTGTCTTCTTTGTGAGTACTTGTTTCACACCTATTCATGCTCCGTGCGCGCGTGTTACAGAAAGTGAAATGGTACTGGTTAGGGTTAATACCTGACTAGACATCGCTCCATAAACCCTAACCCACTCGTCCCTCCCCCCACACATATATATATACCACCTCGTCTCCATCCCACTGAACAAATCAGGAACTGAACTCGAAGACAGATGAAGGATTAAGAAAATGAAATAAAAAGCTAGTCTAATTATACAATCGTTGTTTTTTTTAAAACTGGGTCTTTGGTTGTTTTGATTTTTTAAACTCACATTTAGTCTCATATGTGTTAATGTTCGCTGTCGTTCTCTCTCTTTCTCGTTTTCTCTCTAGCTAGTTTTTTTTTATCTCTCTCCCTCTGTGTTTGTCAATCCCTTTGGCTCTCTAGCTAGCGTTCTATTCGCACTCTCTCTCTCTCCCTGTCTCGCTCTCTCCCTGTCTCTGTCTCTCTCTCTGTCTGTCTCTCTCTCTGTCTGTCTCTCTCCCTGTCTGTCTCTCTCCCTGTCTGTCTCTCTCTCTCCATCTGTCTAAGATTTGGTCTGATCGAGACAAATCTTGTCGCCAGATTATCTTGTCAAACAAACACAAAATTTGAGCTGATGACTTGTGACGACTCAGATTGAGATGGGGGGGGGGGTGGACGCTTGGATGGTTTGGTGAGCTGCGAAGGAAGGAAGGCAAAGAGCGAGAGAGGGATTACTTGGGGATGGGGACATGAACTAGAGTGTTATCCCCCCCCCCCCCTTTTTCCCACTCGCCCCAGAGCTGTTTAATGGAGTTCATCCACCCCGGCTGTCCTACCCTCCCACTACGCTCCCCACAGCCAGATCATTCCTTCTGTGATTCGTATGTAGTGCGCCATGTTTAGTCAATGTCCTCTGAAAACCTCCTTCCCCTTTTATTGCCTTAATAGTCAAGTACACTGTGTGCGTGTTTGAGTGTTTGTAGCCCCCCCCCCCCCTCCTTTTTGTTTTGTTTTTGCCCAGTTAGGGGAGAGGGGGTGGGGTTTAATTAAAGATGATCTTGTCGTAATCGACTGAAGTCAATTTTTTTTTTGGGGGGGGGGGGGGCATTTGTCCGTTGTAAGCAGATGGAATAAGTAGATGCAATTTTTGTCCATTGCCTTACATGCTTTGTCTTGTGTTATTTTGCTGTGGTTCGTTTTACGCATGAAAAAATGCGGTGCAGTAACCACGGGAGTGAGGGTGCTTAGGAAAGGATGGAGGAGGGGGGGGGGGGAGAAGCTGGGTTCGATCCCAAAACCTCGGAGTTGGGAATGGGGGGTTGGTGCGGCATGCGTGGCCCAGGGATAGGGGGGTGGGGTGAGATTTGAACATGGCCTGCCGGTGCGACATCCGTTTTTTTTCTGCGCGTGCCTCTGTGAATGTAATTACTCAATACGAGGCTATGTGGTACCCTCAGATTCTCCATCGCCTCGCTCTGGATATGAAAATGTGCAACATGTCGACACACGTTCACGGTGTCTTTTTTTTTGGGTGGTGGGTGGTCCAGGCGAGATGGCCTGCACGTTGGATGGATGGTCCAGGCGAGATGACCTGTTCAACTGTGATAAAATATTAGTCAAATCCTTGCCTTACGTCCAAGATTAACTCTACGGAGATTTTTTTCTTGGGGGGGGGGGGGGGAGGGGAAGGAATACAGAAGCTTGTTATCGTTTTAAATTTAACGTCGGAAATTCCCTATGTTTGCAAGTCTAAAACGTCTTCTATCAAGATTGTTCATTTGTCCAAAGACTATGATAAGATGGACCGCTTGCTTTGATGTTTCTGCTACTTGATAACTTGAAACACTTAGTTTCGGAATTTCCGAGCGCACTGTCCTCTAGACTAGGGATCGGCAACCTACGGCACGCGTGCCAAACTTGGCACGCCGAGGGATTTTCAATGGCACGCGGAAGAGGCATAAAGAGTCTATTCAGGTCTCTTTTACAAGAAATATATTGTTGCAGCAGGATGACCGTTAGGCTGTTGGCACGCTGAATGAAATAAAAATCATACTTTGGCACACTGTTATCAAAAGGTTGCCGACCTCTGCGTGACTCTAGACTTCCGGTTTAGTAATTTGCTATGATTTTCTCAAGGGAAAATTAAGATTAAAATCGAAAGTTGTATACAGCGGAAACCTTTAATGCAATCGTAGGAGCGTAGAAGTCATTCAAGACAGTCGTATTGGTTACGCACGGAAAATGGTCATATATTTGTAAAGTCTTACCATTGTCCCATTTTAATACGCTATATTTTTATTGTATAATGTATGCATACCATTTTATTGTTACAGGAGAGTTTTGTTACCACGGAATGACGTAATGTCATTTCGCGGAATTCTTTCGGATGACGCCCTTGATAAAAAAAATTTTACCTGGCCGCGCTACGGATGTTCGGCAACGGTTGCGAATAGCCAACTATAAAAACGTTATTGAAGCGAACAGCGTTGTGTTGTGCGTACCACACAATCCTCATCACCGCTCCGACGCCACTTCGGTCAGATATCAAAAATGCCTTCGCTCCTCACGTCAGGAGGCTTGTGGGTGAACTGAGTGGCACCGCCGATCGATTGGGTGATTTTGGTTGTTAGGCAGGATTAGGGGCCCTCCGTGTGTGAGTGTGTACCGATGTGTGTGCGTGTGTTTAGAGGTGGGGCTTGGGGGGGGGGGAGCATTCCAAAAGTGGGATGTTGAAAAGAAAAAAGGGGCTGGTGGATTAAAGAAATGATGGACTTAAGGTTTAAAAGAAGGACTAGCGGAGAGAGAGAGAGAGAGAGAGAGAGAGACAGAAGTGAGGGGTTGACGGAGATGAACGGTACAAAGACTGAACAAAATTGGTGACGGGACTGATCCGCTGGCATTCTACACTACCAGGGATCTCTCTCTCCCCTCCCCCCCCCCCACCAACACACACACACCAAAACAAACCGCAGCATAAAAAAAAACGTATATGTAGGTGTGTGTGTGTGCCACCGAGCAAATCGTTGCTGATATAGATCTAGAAGCGTTCATTTTTTTAGTTAGTTTGTCAACAATAAAATTAATGGGCCGTATTGCTGCTGAGAGTTAACACCCTTGCCCCTTTTACAATTACGGTATATAAGATTGACTTGTATAAGGGGCAAGGGTGTTAACTCTCAGCAGCAATACGGCGAACACGACACAGGAAACACCATATCAACTTTTTTTTTGCATGGAGATATTCTGTAGACTAGTGGTGTTGAGTGGGGAGGGGAAACTATATGCCAACTCTTGTACCTGAGTGATCCCTTTCAACATTGAGAGATAAGAACAATCTTTATCTACATCTATTTATTCTATCTGTCTATCCATTTTCTATCTATATATTCTTCTTTCTTCTTCTTCGTTCTCAAATGTTATGATTGGGAGGATTCAGACAACAAGTCCGATAGTTGTAATGAACTGCGCCGTGGCTGTCAGTTGCTCTAGTCCACCGAACAGTTTGTCGTTGAAGGTAGCCCCCAGGGGCCAAATGGCTGACCGGGTAGAAAGATACAGAGGGCAGGTCTGAAGGACATGCTCCGCGTTTTCGGGAGCTGTTTCGCAGGGGCACATTTCGCTTGCTCCGATTCGTAGTTTGCGGAACATATGTTGCTTTAGCCTGTTGTGACCAGTCCTTAGTCTGAAGATGATGTGTTGAAATTGGCGGGAGAGTTTGTAGTAAGCATCAATCTTTGGGTTGTTTTGTTGCAGCTCAGACCATCTTTCGGATTCATTCCTTTTGAGTATTGCCTTTATTTCTTCGGGGTGTAGAGATGGGTCTGTCTGGTTTTGTCTGCCTCCAGCTTTAGCTAAGGTGTCGGCAGTGTCATTTCCTTCATTTTGTATATGCCCAGGGATCCATTGGAGAACCAGTTCTTTAGTTATTTTGCTAAGTTTTAAAAGTTCTGTACTGAGTGACTGGTTGATCGGGGCATTTGGGTTTTTTAGAGACTGGAGTACTGTTTTGGCGTCAGTGAAGATGACAATCCGGCTGTTGGGGGATTGAGTGTGGCTTGTTAGTATATTTGCAGCAAGCTCAATTGCTTTTCTTTCTGTTCTAGTGCTATCTGAGAGGCTACCTGTGACAGTGGCTTTTTCTAGGAGTTCTCCATTTGGCCACTCTATGTAAATGCCGGCTCCTCCATTTTTCAAATCTTTTCCAGTTGACCCGTCAGTATAGACTCTGGTCCATGCATTTTGGGGGTATTGTTCTCTAATGATGTTGTTTACTGCTTCTTTTAGTATTTCGGGCGTGTAGTCAGATTTTTTCCCTATGTTGCTTAGTTCGTCTCTGATTTTTAGAGTAGGGCTTGGGTCCCAGGGGGGGAAGTGGCTGTGGGGTTGGGTAGGTTCAATTGCAATGTTTTCTATTTTATATTTACTTTTTAGATGTTTGGCTTCTTGTATAAAATTGGATCTTTGAAGTCTTTTTGTTGAGGAGGTTTTGAGTAGCTTGGGTTTTAGAGGGTGATGACTTGATGCTTCTAACTTGGTGAAGTGAGTAAGGATTTTGGTTTCTCGTCTAGTTTCCATAGAGCTTAGGTTAGTTGCATCCTCCATTGCTCTGATCGGGGTAGTTTTCATTGCTCCTGTTATGATTCGAAGTCCTAGGTTTTGAACTTTGTCTATTTTTCGGAGGTTTGATTGGGCTGCCGTACCCCACACTGTGGCTCCATATTCTAGGGTAGGCCTTATATAACTGGTATATGTTTTTTTCAAGATAGAGTGATTTGCACCCCAGTCTGAGCCAGCAAGTTTTTTCATCAAAGCTAGTCTTTGGATTCCCTTTTTCTGTGAGTTTTCTATTTGACTTTTCCAGGTTAGTCTTTGGTCAAACGTAACTCCTAAATATGTGGGATTGTCATTTTTTTCAAGGATTGTTTTGTCTAGGGTCAGTTTGAGGCTTTGTACTTTAGTAGATAGAGAGAAAATTGAGTATGTAGTCTTTTTTGAGTTTATGGTCATTCCCCATTCTTTGGACCATAGGTTGAGGTTGTTTAGTGCATCTTGTAGCCTAAATTTTGAGGTGCCTATATATTCTTCTGTGCTTATTAGAGCAAGATCGTCGGCGTACATGCTGCTTTTTACTTTTCTAGGAATATGTTGAATTAGGTCATTTATGAAAATGAGAAATAGTGTGGGTGACAGTACACCTCCCTGGGGGACTCCATTTTGTATTGTTGCTATGTTGCTCCTTTTTCCTTGCAAGTTGACTATAGCTTTTCGATTTGTTAGGTATTCTGTAATCCAGTTTAACATTTTGTGGGATATATGGTTGTTTAATAGCTTTAGGATTAGACCTTCTTTCCAGACCTTATCGAATGCTTTTTCTAGGTCGACCCAGACAATGGTCGTTGGTTTCTTTTCCTGGAATCCATCTTCTATTTCTTGGGCTATATAAGCTATTTGGTCTTCTGTTGATCGACATTTTCTGAAACCTGCCTGTTCATCTGCTAGTATATTTTCAGATTCAAGAAGCCATGTGAGCCTATTGTTGACCATTCTTTCCATTAGTTTGCAGACGCAACTGGTTAAACTTATTGGGCGGTAGCTGTCAACTTGGTTTCTTGGTTTACCATGCTTTAGTATAGGGATCATGATAGCTTTTTTCCAGACAGTTGGAATTTTTCCTGACTTCCAGCTAGCATTGAATATTTGCAGTAGTTTTTTCTTTGCCAGAGGTCCTAAATGAATAAGCATATCATTTGAGATCTTGTCTGATCCTGGAGCTTGTTTGGGTTTGAGGAGTTTCAGTGAGTCATCAAACTCTTTCATGCTGAGATTTGCTGTCATTCCATGAGAGTGTGGTGTGGACATTTTTGGAGCTTTCTCTATGTGGTCATTGACTTCTCTGGCTCTTTTTTCGGTGATACTAATATTTCCTACGCTGCTAAAGTGTTTTATGAATTTTTGAGCAGCTTCGCGGCCTGTGAGCTTTTCTTGGTCTGCGTCTAGGACTATTGGCGAAGATTTGTTCTCCTCTTGGTTCAGACTTTTGGCGATTTTCCACAGCTTATGTCCATCTCTGTCTGCATTTAGTTTTTCTGTCTTTTCATGCCAGCTCTTCCTAATTGACGAGAGATATTCCTTTCTGAAGATTGCGTTTGCAGCTTTTAGTTGTATATTATTTTCTATCGTTGGGGATTTTTCTGCTAGGTTTCTTGCTTTGATGGTTTCATTGTGGAGGAGTTCCAAGTGTTGAGACCAGTTTGGTATGTAATTTTTCCTGGCTCCTCTTTGGATGGATTCATTAGCTGCTTTAAGGAGAGCTCTAGAGAATTCAGTGTAGGATTTGTTTATCCGATTTGTTTTGCCATTGATGTGTGTCACATAGACATCTGTTAAGCGTGCAAAGAGGTTCCAATTTGCTTTCTTGTAGTTCCATCTGGGAAGGGTGGGGTTTTCTATGGGCAGGTGAGTGGTTTCTATTTGGATGAGAATGGGTCTGTGGTCACTGGTGGCTAGTTGTTCAGCGACTACTCTTTTACTTCCTATGGATATTGTATTGGTAGCAAAGGCTAAGTCTGGAGTTGATGAAGTCATCCATGATCTGGAGTAAAAGGTGGGTGGATCTTCTGGCTGGTTTAGGAGAATCAGACTGTTTTCGGCTTGCCACTCCTCAATTTCTTCTCCCCTGGCATTGAGGTCTGGATATCCCCAGCTCTGGGAGCGGCTGTTCATATCACCCAGTATTAGACACTCTTCATTTATTGGGATTTGAATTCTGCCAAGTTCTAGCTCTTTGTCTGGGGGGCAGTAGCAATTGATTATGTTTAGGTTTCCCCCTGGTAGGATCAGCTTGGTCCCCATTATTTCAGATTGTGTGGAGCTTGGTATGATGATATCTGAGGTAGGTATGTTGTTTTTGACGAGAGTAAGAATTCCCCCTTTAGATCTGTTTTCCCTGTCTTGTCTTAAGCATGTGTAGCCTCTAATTGAGAAGCGCAGATTGCTATTGAGGTGAGTTTCTTGGATGCATGCCACATCTACTTCATTTTTATGGAGGAAGATCTTTAAGGCTTCTTTTTTCTTTTGGATGCCCTCTGCATTCCATTGGAGAAAGACTAAATTGTGTTTTGTTTTCTCCTTAATGTTCTTGTCAGTAGGGTTTACTTCCTTTTCTCTGCTCCTGACTTCACAAGCAGAGGAGGAAGAACCACCAGTTCGCTTGGGTGGGCTCCTTCGAGGCGGAGAGCCCGGCCCCCTACCTGCACGGCGGGATTCCACAGGCAGGACGCCACAACTACATGTACTATTATCTGTTTCCTCCATCATTTTGAGGTTTGCGTGCCGACGTGTTTTGCGCCAGTTGGCCCGTGGACTCCGACTTCAGCCTGCTTTTCTTTCTGGATGTGCTTCCATAGCCTTTGATCAACCAAGATCGTCTGCAAGGCAGCAGTTGATTTATTTTTGGAGTTTTCTCTCCTAGATGATTGCTATCCCTAGCTAACGGCCTCATCTGTCCGGGTTTAGAGTTTGAGCGCTCTATGTTCGCTTTTTGCAGTCATTTCTTTGGATTTATAAGGCATTTTTTTAAAGAGTATCCTTACCACGGGATACCCCACCTCACCCTCCATGACAGCAAACCAGTTGGTCCGCGGCCGCTTATTCAGTATTCACGGCTAACCCTTATATCTAAAGGTCATTCCCCTATCCGCCACCTGGGGACGCGCTTGGTAGGAGATGATAGCTCCCTCAAGTATCTATATATTATATCCTTTTTTCTATCTATATATCTATCTATTTTTCGATTAATCTTTCCATCTATTTATCTTTCTTTTTTTTCTAATATATTTATCTATCTATTTATCTATATATGTATCTATATATTATTTTATCTATTTATCTATATGTCTATCTATCTATTTTATCTATTCATCTATTCATCCGTTCATCTGTTCATCTATTTATGCACTCATCCATTTATCTATTTATTCATCTATCAATTTTTCTATCTATCTAATCTATCTATTTATCTAACCTAATCTATCCACACCCACCTAGATGACTGCATGAGCAGCTGCCGTGCGTGCGACTCACGGCGAGGGGTAAACACATTTTAAGGTGCGCTCGTCCGGGCGATTGTTTGTGTGCACTCGCGGGTGTGTGTGTAGGGGGGGGGGAGGGGGGGTCGGTCGTCAGACTGAGCAGACGTTGACAAGACCGGCCGGTCTCATTGTGTCTCTCTACCTGGGCGCCAAATGTTTATATTTGATTCCCAATTTTTCTCCATTGCTTTTAAGTCTCACACTATATTATTAAAAGAAAAGCTGTAATCTTCACTCTATAAACACAAAAATATAACATTTAAAAAAAACAACCTAGCAATCGTATCAACTCCGTTCTGTTACTTAATTTGCTATTTTATTTTATCAACACATCAAAAGTGTTGGGCTATTGACAAGAAACAACACAGAAATACATTATCGTTCTAAATGTTGCAAGTCACTTACAGAGATTTGTTAAAGAGGAAGGGGTAAAAAAAAAAATTACCTCCCTTATCTATACCAGGGGAGACAAAAAATGCAGAGCGCGTCAGAGCCCATTCCAGATTTCGCTTTTTATCTCCCTTTGATTTAATTTTTTTTTCGAGTTTTCGGGTGGGAGGTTGGATTTTTATACATATTTTTTTTCATATAACCGTTTGATGCTTTTGTGATGTTAATACCGGGTATGTTATTACCTCCCTTGGCTGGGAGATAACCGAAGCCCCCCCCCCCCCCCCCCAAATCCCTCCTCTTTTACGCTTTTCTTTCTTCTTTTAATTCTCTCCCCTGTATGCCCCCCCCAACCCGTCCCCCCCCCCCCACAACAGTCTCGTGCTGTTTCTTTTTTATAAATATTGTCGTAATCTCGACGCTAAATTTTTCTTGCGGGCATAACTAACTCTTTAACTCCGCGAAGTACAAGGACTGGGGTGTACTGGTGGGCGGGGAAACTGGGAGGGGCTCGATGGTTCCGCCATCTTTGTTTTAGACTGCTCCGTTTGGTCTTAAAAATTTTTTTTTTTTTAAAGCATGAAGATGGGGGTGTGGTGTTTTCTTTAAGATGGCAACACTTGATTTTTGTGTGTGTGTGTAAAGATAGAATTTCGATTGATAAAATGAACTTCGACAAAACTTTGAAGCAGGGCCTATCAGCAAATGTCCTACAGTAACCTATATTTGAATGTCAATAGCGTATTTATTCCATTATAATCACTAATATGGTGATTGGATAGCTTTATATTAAACAACCCTTAAAAACAAAGTGTTTAATGTCGACACTTTTGAATTATCACAAAATGTTTCTTCATTATTTGCACTATCAATCTATCTATCTATCTAATCAATCTAATCTAACTATCTATCATTCTATCTATCTTTCTATTTATCTATCTTTAATTTTCTACTTATCTATTTTTAAACTGTCTGTCTATCTATCTATCGGATCTATCCAACAACTGATTTTACGGGCATCAGGTTGCAAATTTGATAGAATGTGTCGTCATCGGCAACGAGTCTATGTGCCAAGCTTCATCTCGATAGAATGATTACTCCACCGAATAAAACTTCACACACACAGACATTTAAAAAAAACTTTATTTACCTATGTTTGCCATATAAATATAACCTCCCCCATTATAAAAAACAAAACAACTACGGGACAACATTAATAGCATAAGATTAAATAAGTACATCACAAAAGTACACACACAAGATTTTAATTAAAAACTGATCATATTTAAAAAAAAAAGCCACAACATAATAGATTTTGGGTTCATAACCCAGAGAATAAGCAGACGTACTGCTACCAGCTCTGAAAAACAAAACATAAAAACTGAGAAGAAAAACAACACATATTTATAGTAAAATTTGTTCATAATTTTTTCCCTCTTGAATTGAAGTTGAAGCTGTATATTACACATTTTAAGCCAAACAACAATTATTTGTATGTGTGTGTGTGTTTAAAGCACCTCACTCCGCCACTAGCCTGGACACGTACCTGTGTCTACATTATTTCTTCTCTAATCACATTCTTGTGAATTGTTTTAATTTACTTCGTAAAGTATCCCGTCGGACCAAATTGATCCCTTGGGCCGATGAAGCAGCGTTCACTAAGTTTCTGAGGCCACGGTATTACTAAATGATGTGTGACCAGAACAATGGCCAGCCGCCTTTACTTTACCTACAAAATGATGTCTAGTACCCAGTAACCATTAGAGCTGGGTAGACCCAGGGACACACTCGTGTGCCCGGGAAAGCATCCTAGCCCCCAGGATCTCCGGTCTCCGGTACGTCAACCGAACGCGCTGCTGCTATGCTACCGTGCCCCCAGTTGTCCCTTATATTTGACCCTATTTTTTAAAAATTATTTTCCATTTTGGAGTCTGAGGAGCCGGAGCTAAGAAAAACTTTGTCAGGATTGGAGCTGGAGCTCGTTAAAACAAGGACAAAAAACAAACAAGGTCTGCTCCGCGGTTTTCAACAGGAAAAAAAAACTAGAAGACACTAAAAGAGAAACACAGATCTATGGGGAAAAAAAAAACTTTACTAGTCGAAACCATCCCCGATCACTAAGGGGCTTTATAAGAATCTTTTAAAGTTTTCCATGTTTCGTGTTGTAAGCCCATTGGTGATAAACTCCACCAACTTTTTTTATCTTTAAAAGTTAAAAAAAAAGTAAAGAATAACCGTTTTTTTTTTATGGGTTGGGGAGGGGGGAAGGGTAGAAGAAATGAAGCAAAAATCAAAGAAGATTTCTTCTCCCCCCACCCCCCACCTCTCTCTCTCGCTCTCTCTCTCTCTCTCTCTCTCTCTTGGTAATAGTCCGAGCGTTATGCCATCGCACGTATCTCAAAGGAGGTTATTTCTTTAATCGAAGCGTATCTGCTTCATAATAGCTTTGTGGGGCGGCTAGCATTAACGTGGGTTAACACAAAGACACACACACACATATACACACACACATATATACACAGACACACACAACATGAATACAAAAAAGCGAGACGGCGGAGAAGAAAAAAAAATTACATAAAATAGTCATGATAATAAAAAAGGAAAAATAGAAAAAAAAACACAAGAAGATGAAGCCAGACGAACTACAAGATAATTCCAGAGGCAGCATGCCAGATAGCGCCCCCCTCCCTTTTTCAGACCTAACGGAGCCTGCACTTAAAAAAATATTAAAAAGAAAAACCTTCCTGTGCCGGCTAAGCCTTTTACTTTTGACTCCCTACTGCTGACAGACTAACTGGCCATCTACGACCAAATTCGCCGCTTGTCTAAAAGCAGGCAACAATTTTTGTTTTTAATTTCTGTAAATGAATGTACATATGCAATGTGATTGAAAAGAACAAAATTCAACCATAGTTTAAGACAGCCTTATTGGTTGCGCACGGGAAAAAAAGTTGATATAAGCTCTAAAAATAGAGCACGCGGTCCATCTTATTATAGTCTATGGTTTAACTACGAACAACAAATATAAGTAACTTGGTACAAAGACTATAATAAGATGGACCGCTTGCTTTAATGTTTCTGTTATTTCATGATTCGAATGACTTCTTTTCGGAATTCCCGATTCCCTGTTGCACCTGTACATTCCGTTTTATTTAATCGCTATGATTTTCTCAAATGAAAATTTAAAATCGAAAGTTGTATACAGCGGAAACATTTAGGCAAACGTAGGACCGTAGCAGTAATTTAAGACAGCGTTATCGGGTGCGCACGAAGAAAAGGCATTTAAGCTCTAAAAATAGAACACGCGGTCCATCTTACTACGTAACTACTGTGTAACCCTGTAATCTCGACCTCGGTTAACTCGCCAACCCTATTAAGTCGACGTTTTGAAGTGGAACCGCCAGATTCTCTCTTTGTCTTAGCACTTTGCTGGATCCAAAACAGAAACGTGAAAAGTGATGGAAAATGTGTGAAAACTCACCAAAAGTTTGAAAAAGTTTGCAAATTTCGGAATAATGGACAATCACTGGGGACACTTTTTGCGTGCTTACCTTGGCCTTATTGTGTATTTAACTTGAATTGTATTGTTACTCAATATTGATATTTCCATAGACTATAATATACATGGACCGCTTGCTTTAGTATTTCTGCTATATGATGACTCGAAACACTGCTTTTCGGAATTTCCGATTCGTTGTTTCCTTTGCACTTCCGTTTTATTGAATCGCTTCGATTTTCTCAATGAAAAATTAAAATTAAAATCGAAAGTTGTATAAAGCGGAAACATTTAAGAAACAATGAGGAGTGTAGAAGTCATTTAAGACAGCCTTATTGGTTGCGCACGGAAAAAAACAAGTTGATATAAGCTCTAAAAATAGAGCAAGCGGTCCATCTTATTATAGTCTATAGTCTATGATATTTCTAATTGTATTTCTATGAGTGGGCCTATTAACGAAAATGCGAAAATAAAATGTTAATTTGGACTACCGGGTGACCTTAATAAATTTTACACACACACATGATCCATAAGTAAGTAAAGTAAATGAAGTAATCCCGTCAGGACCAATTTGAGCCACAGCTTACTAGGAGATTGTGTGGCCAGCACACTGCCCGACCCAATCACAACTCAGGGTAAACTCTGGCACGTCCCTCCAGATCCGATGTGGGGGGGGGGAATGGGGAGAAAAACAAAAACCTAGCCTTCGAACCCATGACCTTCGGTACGCCCGCCGAACGCGCTGCCACTCGGCCACCGAGTCCCTTACACCAATCCATGGTGTGGTTGATATTGGTTTGACGAGTGGGGAAGAGGGGGGAAGGCGTTAAGCTAAGTTCGTGAAAAGACTTGGAATTCGGAAATGCTTTTAATGTAAGAACTCTTGAGTAGGAAACTCTTTAGGATGGTTTGTGGCCGTGTCGTGTGTTGTGTGTGTGTGTGTGTCTGTGTGTGTTTGTGTGTGTGTTGTTGTGTGTGTGTGTTTTTATGTGTTGTGTGTGTGTGTTTGTGCTACTTTGTTGATGTTTTGTTTTTAGTGCTGTTGAGCTTGTGTTTTTTTTATTAAAGATATTCATAAACACCAAGGGTACTTCCCCAGCAGGGGGTGACAGATTAAAGTAAATTAATTTCTCTGATGTTTTAATTCCCTGTTTATCACTTACCTATATAAGTCCCCCCCCTATTTTTAACCAAATTCTAACTTTTTTAAAATATTAAATTGTCTTTTTGTGTGCTTCTCTATAGCTTTTTCATTTTTTCTCTTATTTTTTAATTTTATATTGTATATTATTTACTCTCTCTCTCTCTCTTTCTTTTTATCTATCATATTCTTTCTCTCTGTCATATTGTATCTTTTTTTTCACTACCTTCTCGATTAACCTTTCCTCTTCCCTTTATCTCTCTCCCCCTCCCCGTCTTTCTATCTTACGTTTACTCCCTCTTTCTATCCATCTTATATCTTAACCCTTACAGTCCCGGGCGCGTATATAGCGGAACTGAAGGCAGCATAGATAGAAGTAGGTCGGTACGGGAAGGGTTAATATAATTTGTCCTATCCGTTACCTATTTTGCTCACTCTCCCCCCCTCTATTTCTTTCTCTCCCCCTTTCTTGAAGAAATTTCCGCCATTTTTTCCCTAACGTCACTGATTAATATATATAATTACCGTGAGTTTGGTTATTTATTTAGATGTTTGTTTAGACCTATTACCAATCACCGTATGCTAAGGTTATAAAACGGGCGCCATTTCCGAATTGTGTCCCTTTGAAATGCTTTCACATTTAGTGTGTTTCGGGACCGGGTTTTCCCGTACTGCGCAATATTGCTGTCTACTTTTTTATGATTAACTTTTTTTATTATTAGGTATTTGTTTTCTTTTTGTTCCATTTGATAGTATTATTGTTAGTTTTATATTATTAATAAAAATTCAGACGCTTGACAGTAACAATTCATATGCATATTGTGTAAAACGGCAGCAACATAGATTTCGTTCCGATCTATTTATAGATCAGTTTTAGACACAATTTTTTTTATATGGACAAGTGCAGTGTACATTATTAGATTTCCCTGTCTTCACTTTGCTCAAACCAATTTATTAAGAAGGCGCAATCCATTCTTTTTATGTATATCAGTGGATATACTCTATATCATAGGTTCTCAATTCTCAACAGGGGCGATATCGCCCCCCGGGGGGCGGTGAGAAACTTTAAGGGGGCGCTGACATTCCCGGGGGCGATTGGGGGGCGGTGAAGAGCAAGTGGGCGGTACAAACGTACCTGATATAATTTTAACACCTCAGCTATTTGAATCTATTAGTTTTTGGAGGATGAAATGTGATGTAAACGCAATTGCTGCTAAATATCTGATATCCCACAACAGTATGCCTACATATTATTATATTAATAAGAAATAGGAATCGCAGTGACTTTTCGATGAAGTAGGGGTCTGTATTTGGCAAATATAGTGTGCGGCCGGATGGTCCTTTGGTTGGCTCACCGGACTGTCACACTAACATAGTAATGCTAATATTAATAATATTTTGATATCAGTTTAACCGAGAGGTATTTAATGTGTTTCAGACCAACCGAAAGGATAAATTAGCTTTGTTAAGCGGTATAGATAAGTAGTAATCATACAAACTGTGTAGTTATTGTAATGCTTGAAAATATACATATAAATTCTTTAGTCATATAATATTTATATAATTTTCAAATAGTTTGTAGAGTTTGATCATTTCAAAGTTATAAATTGTAAGCCTTTTTTTTTATATAAAAGAAAAAACGAACAGAAATATTAGCTAAAAAAACGGTCTAATTATCTCCCTTTAACAAAAAAAATGTTTCCACATTTGGTTTAATAGTGATGCCGAACAAGTTCTGTTTTGTAACATAACAAGTATTGCTAATTATTAGACTTAAGGCTTTTGCAACCAAAATTGAAACAAACATAGACAAATTGCTAGCAACACACCAGGCAAACGATTCACATTAATATTGATTTATTTAAACCGTTTGTTTAGGCAATTTTTTGATCTATTAATTCTTACAATATGTTTCGTTTTTAGTTTATTTTAAAGATAATTAATCACACAAAAAGTCTAGTCCGCCTAAAAAAATTGCGGAAACGATGGTCCAGGTGGGCGAAAAAGGGGGGGGGGGAGTGGGCGATAAAAGAAAGTTGGAGAGGGGGGGGGGCGGTGAACGGAACAAAATTGTAAAAGGGGGAGGTGAGCCGAAAAAGGTTGAGAATCCAAACTCTATATCTTTCATTCTCTAAATTTTATCTCTCTCTCTCTCTCCCAACCCCACCCCTACAGCCCCTGTTTACTCATTTTACACAATGACATGACTTTCTAAATATTCTTGTATTTTGAATTTTGACGCAACCATTTTTTTGTCTACAATGATCCATCCAGTTTCCGAGATCTAGGTGTGTGACTTCCGTTTGACTTCCGTTTTCTCTCTCTATTGCCATCTTGATCCTCTCTTCACCCCCCCCCCCACCCCCCGGGTATTTTTCCATGACTTTACATCACAATTTACGCTGTGGATTTGGCTGCCGTTTTTTTAGTTTTGATAAGCATCCAGTATCCAATGGCGAATATATAGACATACCTCCCCCTCTACCTCCCACGTTGGGCAGTAAAAAGACAACAAAAACAATTTTACGTCTTAGAGAAATGTAAAAAAAATATATTTTGTTTTATTGCTTACATGATAGGAAATATTCTGAGTTCCCTCTTGTGTGTTTTTTTAAAAAGAGATAGATCTATCCCATTCCGGAACGGTGTAGAAAAAAAAAACTTTAAGGAATTTCAGATACAATGAAATGAATGTGTGTGTGTGGGTATGTATGTGTGTGTGTGAGGGACAGAGAGGCCGGGGGGGGGGGTGAGACGACTATAACTACATTAGTTTAGAAATAAACTTGATGTATTTTGTTTCTTTTACTAGCGTGTATCAGACTGTGTGTACACCAGAGAAAAACACAAACCTATAATATGATATAAAAAAAGAAAGACTCTATCGGTCGCTCAATGACTCCAACAATACTTTAAAAAGAAACCAGATATGTGAAGTACATTAATTTAACCTCGACGTTATGATGTCAATAAACAAACACACACACACACCAGCAAACTTAGTTGTTACTTCCCTTTTTAGTTTTTCATGTTTTATTTTATTATTTATTTATTTTTAATATAAAAAAACAATGTAAAAAAAAAATTCTGTAAAGTTTGTAATATATTTTCATATTCTTGTATGAAGAAACAAAATTATGTTATGCATGTGCATAGATTCGTTAATAGAACAAAAATAACAGCTACATATTATATTGGGTAATTGGGGCGGTGGAAGTAGTTGGAGAAGTAGCCTACGTACCGGAACAAATGTTGCAGAGAGCAAACTTCGGCTCATCGCGGCGGTCAACAGAGAGGCAAAGAAAAATAAACAACATAGGCTGCCCCCTCTCTTGGGTCCCTCTGCCCAACTCCAGTGCGGCCCGCTCTTTCAGGTGCCAGAGATGCGAGTCTGTCTTTCCAGAATAGGACTCCACAGCCACAGCAAATACTGCAAGGGTGCAAATCTAATCGTCTTACGAGACTATGGAGCATGTAAGAATTTGACCATCTCGCTGACGTCATTTACCTCCAGATTTTGAACAAAGAACTCACGAACGTCATTGTTTTATTTGAGCTAGGTCAAAAGTCATCATTATCGGATTATCCTCAGTCTTTATGCTTTCTTTTTTTTTTATTCATCTTTTTCTATCAGACTTTTTTACTATCTCACACTTTTTTTTTTGTTCCTTCGGGTGGACAATCGCATCATACCCCCCCCCCCCAGTTGACATTAAGACCCATTGAGTGTGATGGACTAAAGAGGGCGGGATTATCTCTCCCTGCCCTCCACCCACCCCACCCACCCCTTCACGGCTGTAATAGTTCGCTTCAGTCTTCCTCCCCTCTTACCTGGGCTCGGGTCGGGCACTTGTAAGCCGACGGGACGAGGTGTGCGGCTTAGATCGTTAGCGTCGTGAGTCGTGTGGCTGTTTTGGGGGCGAATGGAGGGAGCCGGGCCCATCTTTTTTTTATATATTCTTTTTTGTTTGTTACGGCTTATCACTTCTGACTTGGTGATCTTGACAACAACAGCTACACCAAAAAGTGGGTCATTAAGAAAGTCGGCCATCTGTTATGTTTTGACCTCATCTCTCTCTCTCTTCACCATTGGTCAAGAAATTCACCCTCCTCCATTCCACCTCCCCATCACTACGCATTTTCGGTATTCCGGTAAAACCACGAATTGACGTACTAATTGGGGCCTCGGAAGGACCCACGGGAAGTTGGGGGAGGGGTGGGCGTAGTCCGTTAAGGCCTAAAGTTCGTTCAATAATTTGCATTGAAAAGTAAAAGTGTTTTTATCTTATATGTTACAGGCGCTCCTTCTATAAAGAAGATTTTTGCGGCCTACGCTCATCCGTGGTCCAAGTTTAGTCTTGCATTTGTATTACTATTTTAAATGATGTTAAGTTACTGGTTTTCCTGGTTTGTTCAGGCAACCTATTCCTCGCCCGAATGTTACTCAGGAAGAAAGAGTACTTTATATGCACTTGTTCTTGCGTAAGGCATAAGAAAAGCGTTTTTTTTTAAGAAACAAATGTAGTCCCAATTATTATGCAAAGACATAATACTTATTCAAGACTATGACCTCTAGAAATAAGCATACTATGATACAAGCACTATAGAGTTATGTCCCATTCACGCTATTTTTGAAAGGATGTGCCGCAATATGATTGAGTATGTTAACCAACTTTTAAAGCTTTCGTTCTGGTTAAAAGTTGTCAATTTTTAGGCGCAGATGTTTGTTAACTTTTAGGTAATCATTAAATAATTAATTTATTATATGAACAGTTTGTAAAAAAAAAACACAATACTTGTTCACAAATAGTTTTAAAAAAAGCAGATACATTAGATAGTTGATGAATTCCATTCGTAATGACAGACATTCTTTTATATACTAATTTATACGATCTATAAACGATAACAACTATACAAGGGCAATAATAAAAGTGGAGATCCATAGCTTTATGATATAAATATAAATGTCTAGTTAATTGCATTGTCTCATTACACTTGTTTATTTTATTGTCAGATATATGTAGAACAACGGATGCCACATAGCACGTTTTTAAGTTAACCAAAAGCTACCAACAATTGTGGATATTTAGTTTGACGATCACCGTAAATCTCCAGCATTTGCATTATTAATGGAGAAAAAAAAAGACTAGTTGTGATATACGTAAAATAGTTTTAATGAGAGAAAGAAGCGTTATGATGGGGGAGAGAGAGAGAGTTTGAGCCTCTGATAAAGAGAGGAAGGAGACTTAAGAAAGAGTGAGAGAGAAAAGGAAAGAGACTAATCCACGCTAAACCAAAGACATAAGGCGATGGGGATAAAGAAACCTGAAGTGGTATTCCCGAGAAGTCGAGCCTAAGCGGACATCTGCCATTTTTTATCTGTCTTTCATTTGTCATTGGCGGTCTTGTGTAATCCGGATAGAGCCCCGCCCCTCCCCTCTTTTGCCTCCCCATCATCCTCACCTCCCCAGAAACCCCCCACCCCCTCTCCCTTGCGCTTCCGCCTTCTGTTTAGTTAATAAATCGCAATATAATAACCAGTACAATGGTGCATCGTCAACACAAGTGATGTGGCCTGTTCATGCGTGTGTGTAGTGTGTGTTTCTTTGTGTCTAGTGTGTTTGTGCGTGTAGTGTGTATTTCTTTGTGTGTGTGTGTATTGTGTGTGTGCTTAATGTATTGCTCTTTGTGTGTGAGCTTGTGTGGTGCTGTGCGATTAAGTGTGCGTATACAAATATATTTTTTTTTGGGCTCCAGTGTTTATGTGTGTTGAGTTTATGTGTGTGTATTTATGTGTTATGTATGTTGTTTGAGTGTGCATGAGTGTGTGTATTAGTTCAACGCTGTTGTAAGTAAACATGGCATCACTTAGTATCCCTCTTACCAGTGTGTGAGATGCCGTTATTATGTTGACCGTTTTACTGGACTGTTCAGTAACAACGAGAATAATGTATATACAACTATAATGTTATGGCCATGACTGTATTTATACATAAGGCCTACAATGATACAATCTATGCCGTGTAGTACGTTTTGTTTCTCCAACGCCCTATTAAAGATAATAGTCTGTTTAGTTATTCCTCCAACAATAAACTGTTGAGCCTCCGTATACACATTATTAAATGCCCCCCCCCTCCCAAAGACTTTTTAAAGTTATCTCTGTTTGGTTGTTTGCCTGGGGATATCTGGGATTGTAGGGCATCTCAAAGCTTTTATAAAACAAACACAAAATCATCAATATAAATAAAAACCAAATCAGGAGCATGCCCCGCCGCCTCCCACTCCCAATAATACAAGATCAACCAAAGTTGTTGCATCGTAGTCAATGGGAGATAATTCAGTTTTTTTATCTACGTTTTTTTGGTTGTCTTTCCTGGTTTAATTTTTGTTTTTCAAGTTGTTCCCCCAGTTTGTTTGAATTGCAGACAATTATCGTTCTATTTTTATGACATATCACACCGCCCCCCCCCCCATCTTCCACACAAACATCTTCATATTATTCTGTGGCTGCTGTATGTTTCAGTTGTGTGATAAACATTGGAGTAAAAGAAAAAGTTGCATGAAAGTCCAGTTGAATGAAATGGATATATTTAGAAAGTCTTGACGAGCGAATCATTTGGCCGAAACCACTACGATAATATACCGGTAGACATAGATAGTTTTAAAAAAAAGTATTTAGTACGAGAAATAACGCCCTCCCCAACCCAACCCACGCCCCATACCATCACCCATGGCGGATACAGGGTGTGACTACGACTCAATTATTTTATAGTTATATCTACATATATAATCCGTCCGCTTTTCCGACTATAAAAATAAAGTCTTAAATTCACCCTATAGTATGGGGGTGGGGGTGAGGGTCACGGTGGCCGAGTACATTGCCCCACAGAGCCTTTACAAGCTTATGTAGCGCCCCAGGGCAAACGTGTAAGCGCCGCCCCCCTTGCACACTGTAACCGCTTGTTTAGTGTTATATTTGCTATATTTAGACTGCATTTGCCGCCCCCTGGAAGTGTCGCCCCCGGGCATATGATCCCCCCCCCTCTGCCTTCCCCTATGTGAGGGCACTGTTGCCCAGCCGCGTTTAACTATTCCCAACTACTGTCAAGAACTACCCTCAGGGCTGGGGAGACTTAAGGGCACCCCTCAGGATTCGAGATCCGACGAGAAATCCGAGCATTTTTACCGGGATTCGAACCCAGGACCATCGGTACGACTACTTAGAGCTCTACAATATTGAACTAATGCCTTTTTATTTTATTATTTTGAAGTAAACAAAACGCAACAACGCAAGTGGTTAGAGTTTAAGGTCTAATGTAGTTGCAAGGTCTTGCGCCTTCACATTGATGATGATCCATCACCACAGTCTTAAAACCGGCCGCGTAAAGACGATCGATATAGCGGAGCGTACGGGTGTTTAAATATCTCATTTACCCTGACGGACAATAGTGGGGCTGTATAGATCATGTCCACCTTGTGTGGAATACTAAGTGGTGGTATTAAGTTTAACATACTGCACACGCTAATAAGGCCCCTGGTCGACTAAGGGGTTTTAGGATCAACTCAGTGCTCGGTGTTCTGGTATAAAGAGATTTTTAGAAGTGTAGGTAAAATAGAAGTCACTTCTATAAGAAATCAACTGCTAGATTAGGATGACTTTTAGGCTGTGGGCACGTTTGATGAATTAGAAATCCTAATTTGGAACACTATTATCAAAAGGTTGCAGACCACTGGTTTATTTAATTAGTTTAGACCTATACTAGAATATGCATCTTCTGTATGGGACCCATTAACTAAAGAAAACATAAAAAAATTACAAACAAATTCTGAAAAGAGCTGAAAGGTTCATTACTCTGGAATATTCACAACTGACAAATGTAACACCAATATTTAAATCACTAAGCCAAGAAACACTAGAGGACAGAAGGGCAAAGAGTAAAGTAGTAATACTATTTAAGGCATTAAATTCTAATTTAGAGAATACAACACAAAAACAATTTGTTACAAAGCTCAGATAAACATAAGGACAAAAACACTTTTCTTGTCCCTTAAGCGAGAACAAATGCATATCAGTACTCTTTCTTCTAGAGTGGCAACCGGGCATGAAATGGGTTGCCTGAAAAAGCCAGGAAAACCAATAGCTTCACATCATTTAAAACACTAATAAAAATGCAAGACTAAACAGTAAAATCTTTTTTGGGAAAAATGTTTAGGTCCTATCCTTTAAAACACGAATAGAAATGCAGCATAATCACATTTATTTACTTTAAACATCACTTTTTGTGTCCACCTGACCACAAACAAGTTATGCCCCCTTTGTATTTCAGAGCTATTTGTTAATTTGTATTTACATAACTTCGATGTAACGGCATATTTCAGTTGAAAGCAAACACTGTTTCGTTAAAGGTAGTCCATTGTTTCCAAACGTCAAAACATGCACGTGTGTCGTCAGTTCAACGTGAGGTGGGCGGGAAGAAAAGGTTTAGAATTTTTTGTTTCCTTTCTCCATTTCGTCGTCTGCGTGCTTTGCAAAGATCTGTTGACACGGAAGGGCAAATGACGATAATTCCAGTTGATTAGATTAAGAGAGCAGTAGATATATGTCTCTGTGTGTAGGGGTGTGTGTAAGCATGTGTGCGCGGGTGACGGGATCTCCAGCTTTGACGAGCATTAGCCGGCCATGCAGTGGTCAATCTCTTCCCCCTTCCCTTACCGCCCCCCCTCCCCTTTCCCCCGCCAAGACTATGGGCGTTAAAAAAAAAGGGGGCTTTGCTGTTAACCCATTTGAAAACAAAAGCACCCTGATTAGTAAGGGTAAAAAAAAATAAAGAAAAAGGGATGTCTGATCCAGGGTGTCTATACGTAGAGGTAAGGTGCCCAAACGCGGCCCCAGAATCCAGCGTGAACGAGCTTAAAGTTCGTTGGGTTCCCTCGTCTATTATACTGGGTGGAGGCGCAAACCTCCTGTCTGAGGCACGCTCGACGCGGCACGTTTATGGTACATCTATAGTGGCGAACCGCGTTTTTACTCCGCTTCCCCCCCCCCCCCAGACTGGGACCCCACTTCTCTAATGGTGAGAATACTATCCAAGATGGCTGATTGAACAAACACGCAAAAAAAAACAACAACAGTAAATGGACCGAAGCAAACGGTTGTCAAGTCCAATCCATGAATACTGAAACCCCTGTAAGTTCGGGCAAACCAAATAGCACCTGCTCGAACGTCTCTAATGCTTCCCTGCAGTTTTGACAATCAGGGGTCGAGTGCCCAGTGCGAAATTATAATCTGCTCCTTCTATACAATAAATTATATTGTTCCTTAACTTAGTTTCTTACGTGCTGTGTTTCATTTAGTCTTAGAGATTTTAAACGATGTTAAGTTGTTGGTTCTCTTGGACAATCCATTCCCCATGCCCGGTTTAAATAGTCAATTTGAATGATTATTATCGCTATGCAACTGTGGCGTCCTACACCCCCCCCTCTCCCCTACATATATCATTATAATAATAATAATAATAATAATAACGGTGCTTATATAGCGCATATCCCGTTGGTGACAGTTCTATGCGCAGACGACAGTTACAGAATACAGACAGACAACGAAATATGTAGTAATACGCTAATTCTGCTGACGAAATAGGCGAGTCTTCAACTAGTTACTAGAGTTAAAGGATAAGAAAAAAAAAGGGTAATTACACGAGTAATGTTTTTAAAGGCCACCTACAGCTGATTTTTAAAAACAACTTACCGAGATTTCTTATTATGCTTCCTCACCCCCCCCCCTCAGTATCTCTCCTCCTATACATCAACTCGCTTCTCTGGCCACTGACCACACCCCAACTGGGTTGTTGTTGTTGTTTTTCTTTTAGGGTGAATGATAAGAGACTCATCTATAATAAGATAATACAAACAAGGAAAATAAAAGATAATAAAATCACTAAATAATGGAGCAAAAGACTTCAAGTCACTCAGACATAGAGGCTCGTGCGGTATTAAGCTTAGATATGAGTGAGAAGCTGAAAATATAAAAAAAACACACACACACGACACGAGACTCACACAGAAATACGACTAGATTTAGTATAATGTTAAGCCCTCCCTCTTCCCCCCCCCCTCCCGCACTCTATCTTTAAGCCTTGCGTGTCCCGTCTGGCCATCTCGGTACATTTTTTTTTTTTGGGGGGGGGGGCTACTGATCTGACGGGTCACCTGATTAGCTCCCCCCCCCCCCCCGCCCGCTCACCAACCCCACCTTTCCCTTGTCTCGTACGTTCATCGCACTAAGCCTATTTCACCTGACGTTTTTTTTTCTCTCTCAGTAAGCCCCCCTTCTCGATCGGCTAAGCTCTTCTAGCATGCCCCTAGCTCCGGCGCCCCATCAACTCCCTCCCCCCCCCCCCCGCCACCAATCATATACCTTTGTTTTTGTTTTAAATCTCCCATAGGCGTTTTCTTTGAAACAAAATGAAGCTAGACTCACAGTCTCTCAAGATTTTTAGAAGTTTTTCAGGTAAATCCTAACATCTTGAATGCATGTAATAATATACTGTAGTGAAACTGCCTTAGAATAGAATACTGTAATATAAAATAATAGAGCATGGGTCGTCTAACCTTTTGATAATAGTGTTTTAAAGTAGGTTTTCTAATTGTTTCAGTATGCCGACAGACAGAAAGTTAACCTGCTCTTAAACCCAATTTCTTGTACACTTGGAGTGCCTTTTTTGGAAGGTATTCATCGTGCCATTGAAAATAGCTGTGCGTGCCGAGTCTTGCAAGCGTGCCGTAGGTTGCCGATCCCTGTAATAGAGAATACTGCTTTTCGCCATTTGTTTCGTCGTGACATTTTGCCGTTACCGTTTTGAACCTAAATGATACAGACATTTTAAATAAGAAAAAAAAATATTAATAAACACTACCATAAATCGCTGCTTTATTCTGTGAAGTTAATAATAAAGAAAGTGTGGCCAGCACAATGTTCAGCCGCACCAGATACAGGGAATACACACGATGGAGCCATTAGGTCACATCGCCTCTCCCCTATTTACGGTGCGGCAATATCTATCCGCTCTTACCACTCCTTCTCTCCCACCCACCCCCTCCCCCACCCATTTTTAAGGCGCTGCCACGAACTGATCTCCGCCTCTGAGCTCGTCAAGAGTATGTGTGGGGGGGTGGGGGATTACTGCCTGTCACAATTTCAGACACTCGGCACCCACCTAGAACCAAAAAAAAAAATAAAAAATAATGAAGAGATAAACAATAAGGGGACAGAAATCATCTTATCAAAAATCCTTTAGTTGTCACTTCTTACTCCCCCTTTTGTGTGTTTGGCGGCAGTTTGGCCTGCCGTTTCAGGAGGAGGTTGGAGGGGGGGGGGGGTTAAAGTTCAAACGCGGGCGAGCAGCTCGGCTTGATCTACTCTCGCAATCGGTCGTGTTTGTCTGCGTGACCATTAACCCCTTTTTCTGGTGACTTGTCAGTCATTCTCTCCTCCCTTGATTAGAAAAGCTTCAATAGGCAGTTATCTCCTCCTCTTTTTTTTTGTTTTGTTTTTGTTTTTGGCGTCATCTTTTTTCATATAGCGAAATAAGCTTATGTTAACATACACATGTTTCGAACAGTCACATCTAATAGGAATTCAACGTTCAAGCGTGCAAAGTAAATGTGTGATTGTGAGTTTAAGATAATTTTAAGCGTATTACCAGGAGGCACTGTGGTCCAGCGGCAGCGCGTTCGTCTGGCGTACCGAATATCCTGGGTTCGAATCCTAAGCTGTTTTTTTTTTTTTACCTGGACTCGAGGGTGTCCCTCAGTCTATCCAGCTGGGTACCTGACATTAGTTGGGGGGGGGGGGGGAGTAAAGGTGGCTGGGCTACTGAAACTGGTGAACGCTGCTACACCGGCCCTATGGTCAGTTTGGTCCGACGGGATACTTTACTTTTTGTCCCTGTTATAAATAATTAAATAATGGGTTGTCATCAGGGGCGAAGCCACAGGGGGGGGGGGAGGGCTGAGGGGGGGGGGGGTAAGACCCCACCCATTCTGTAATTTAAAAAAAATAATATATTTTTCAACAGATAAAAAAAAATATGTAGTTAATTCGCCAAAAAATTGATAAATGTTTGTCACGTGAAAGTTCAGCCGCCCCCCCCCCCCACCCCTGGAAAAAATTTCTGGCTTCTCCCCTGGTTGTCATTATGATTATTTTTAAAAAAAATATAATATTTATTTATTTTCTCATTTTCTTTGAACAGATACATTCTTTAGTATTTCTTTTCCACTCGTATGTCTAAGTGTCGTAACTACCGTTAAAAATGTGTTAGTCCTGTTTTTGTTTTTTTTAACCAACATAATCCTCCCCCCCCACCACCCCAAACAAACCGTAGGCCTACCCGCAGTAGATCTAAACATTTTAACAAAAATTCAAATCTCTAATAATCTCGTATTTTAGTGCACAAGAAAAAACAAATATTTTCTAGTCCGATTCTATAAACAGAGAAAACGAACAAAAATTATTCTAGAAAACATTTTTTGTAGTTTCCTTTCAATTCAATTATTATAAGAAGTGTGTGGGGGTGGGGGTGGAAGGAAAGGGGGGGGGTAGCAGTGAAAGTCACGTGGTTTTCTTTTGTTTTTGTCACCCACACGTAAATCGGATACGGAGATCTTAACATTACTGGTGTGGGTGGTGGGGGGGGGGGAGCGGGATGGTAAGGTGGGGGTTGGGGAGGGAGGGAGGGAGGGAGGGTGATAGTCTGATTCTGTGGATGGTGCCCGGTGATGGTAGAGAGAGGGGGATGGTTGAAGCTGATGAGCATAAATGTCATGATGCAGCGACCCCAAACACCACACGACCGCACTAAGCATATTATATATTTATTTATTTTTTGTACTTTTTAGTCTTTTTTTTTAAGTAGCAATGGTAGGATTGACAAGCGATCAGAGATTGGGGAAAGAGAGGTTAGGGATTGTGGAGGGAGTGCGGATCAACCCCCTCTCCCCCCTTAAGCCCTTCCCCCCCCCACAACCCCCTTTCTCACCCTCGTTGACGCTACAACGTCATGTAACCTTTATAATAGAGAGGTGGGGGGGGGGAATTAGAATTAAGGACGTTGAGGTGGGAAGGGTAAAAAAAAATTCTATATAGAAAACCCAAATCTCCCTCTGATCCTTGACATTCCAGTGATTTTCTTCTCGTCCACCAACCGCCCGCCTAAAACCAATCTGACTTAAAGGTACTCTGAGATCGATGGAGAATCGGATTTTCCCGTTTTTTTTGTGTGTTTTTTTTCAAATACGCAAAGGATGGATTTGATTGGTTGATCGGATAGGCGAGAAGAAAAAAAAATAAAGAAGGGTAAGGATTTTGATTGGACGAGCGGATAGAAAGGGTGCTTTGGTGAACTCCTCGCAACCGAATGGGCTTATAGTTTTAAAAAATGTAAGTAAGAACTAACGTAAAAAAACGAGATATGGGGGTGGGGCAATGTGATGGAATAGGGATGGGGAGATGGGTTTACTTTATGTGTGAACGTGATAGGATAGTAATAAAAAAAGACAACTAAAGATGGGCTTTTGTATTGTTTCATTATCTTTTTGAAGAATTTGCCTCGTACTTTTTGTTTTATATTTTAGGCAGAATTGAGCTTAAAATGACAATTTTGAAAAGCCCAGTTTCACTAACTTAAAAAAACAACAACATAAGAAGTTCTTGGTGCTGATGTATTGACATGAATAAATAAAACAAAGTGCACTATATACAAACTTGATGAAAACTTGTGTCAGGACTAGATTTTTGTATCTATGATTTTGTTTTCCTTTAACCCTTCCCGTACCGACCTACATCTATCCATGCTGCTTTCAGTTCCGCTATATACGCGCCCGGGACTGTAAGGGTTAAATGTAAGTGTATGCGTGTGTGAGTTAGTTTAATTTGGTGTTTGGTGAAACTTGTATTAGCTTCAGTGGCTAATGGCAATAGCATAACTCTTTTTGATAACATAAATGTAGCCCCCCCCTTCCCCCTACACACACACACCTGGTTATGTCCCCCAAGACATTGTCCTGCTTTGTTTTTTTCTCAACACATACGTTTACTGTCTAGCCTTGCATTTTGTATTAGTGATTTAAATGACGTTGAGTTACTGATTTGTTCAGCGGGCAACCCATTCCAGGCTCGGATGTCACTCAGGAAGAAAGGGTTCTTATATGCATTTGTTCTCGCATAAGGGATAAGGAAAGTCATCGAAAAGAATGGAAAATAATCACATAGCATCAGGACTCTGGGGATCAAATCCTTATGCGCGCGCTGTTGTGTGTTTGAAATACAAAGCAGAATGGGAACCCACCGAGACCTTCGAGACGATGGTCCAACGCTACAGACCACGAATCCAGTTCTGTTCTGTGTGCAACCGGACCAATCTGATAATGTCCTTAATATTGTGACGAGGCATTTGATCCTACTGGCCCAAGCACAGAATAAAAATATAACATTAACATCTTTTGTCTGAAATATTAGCCTTGGGTGTTTGGACTTTTAAATTTGATGAAAAAGACATTGTAAATTGTAACGAAGCATAAATAAATAGTGCAACCGGGTCTGATCAGTCTAAACAATATGGCGTCATCATTACTTCCGGAAACAGAAGAAAAAAAACGCGATTTCGCAATCTGTTTTTTACTTATTCTGTGGGCCATAAGGAGAAAATGGCACATGGGCGTTTGATTTTTATTATTGGTGTTGTACTTCCTATAAGGACTGATGTGTAAAACTTATTTTAACACTGTATGCATCGATATGAATAATCGCTGTACGCATCTCTTGACCATGTTATGTTTTTACGCTTTAAATAAATCACATTACTTAGAGATATCTACCAGACTTGCTTAAGGTGTGTTTTATAATTAAAAAAAAATATATTAGTAAAAAAAACAATATAAAAAACCGGGAATGTGTGTGACAGGGCATTACCAAGATAAGTCGATTACCATAGATCTGTGGGTAACGTCCCTTACCCTAGCCAAGCACGGCTTATATTTTATTTTCACGGTTGTGTCCCTTGCTCCACCGGCCCGACTGAGAGACTCTGGTGAGGGGGGGGGGGGAGTTTGTAATAGGATTAGCTTCAGAAGTAGGGGGAAGAGACGCGCTCCGCTCGTTTGAAATGTGCAGGGATAATCCCCCCCTTGAGTGAGGCGCTTAATGAGGCGTAGTCCTAAGCCGAGGCTCCCCCCCCTCTCTCTCTCTTTGGCTTTCACTTCTATTCCCCCTGTCACCTTTCGCCCCCCCCCCACACACACACACACTTTCCCCGCTTCACTCCTGAGCCCATTATAAATTAGCCGTTCTAACAGCCAGTCATTTTGGCTTAGAGAGTAATGAAGCCTTAACTCTCGTGTGTAGATTTAACCCTCGCCCATTCCTCGTCCTCACCCTTTCCCTCCCTTTTTCTCTCAATCTCCTATTTATTTCTCTATTCCTTGAGCAAATCCATTATTTCAATCATTTTTTTTTGGTCACGGCTTAAAACTAAAATAAAACCATACTCCATTGCAATGTACCGGAATCGTACACGCAGTCTGCTTGGTCACCGTGCGGACGATTCATCCACTCGTTCGTTCATTTATTAATTAGCTTAATGTTACACTGTTGCCAACGTTGGTTTTTAGTTATTTTCGTGATTGTGTGCGTGTGCTAATAGTCGGCCTACAGTGTATATTTGGTTGGTCAAAGCTCGCAATACGTATAAGTTAATAATAATTCGAATTCGGGTCAGTCCTTAAAAAGGGGAGGTTAAAGTTTTATTTATATTGATAGGAAATCAAGTTAAGGGTCTATAGTGTTTGTTTTTTTTGTTGTTGGCGGCCATCTTGTTGTTGTATAAATTGTAGTAGCTGTAAATTGTTGCAAAGGATTGGATAGGCCTACGAGATGCTGTGCGGGGATATTAACTTGGGTGATGGTAGCGATGGTTGCCTTTGCAGTGATGGCTGTTATGGTAGTGTGGGGCTATGATAGAAGTGTGGTCTAGGATGGAAGTGTGGGGCCCTGGTTGCCATTGATGGTTGCCATTGCAGCGATGGTTGTTATCGATGTATTTAGCAGTGATGGCTATTATAAATTTGCCACGGTAGCGATGGGTAGCAGCAGTCATTGTTGCAATGGTGGGTATTGTTGCAATGGTGGAGATTGTTGCAATGGTGGGGAATTGTTGCAATGGTGGGAATTGTTGCAATGGTGGGAATTGTTGCAATGGTGGGGAATTGTTGCAATGGTGGGGAATTGTTGCAATGGTGGGAATTGTTGCAATGGTGGAGGATTGTTGCAATGGTGGGAATTGTTGCATTGGTGGAGGATTGTTGCAATGGTGGAGGATTGTTGCAATGGTGGGGAATTATTGCAATGGTGGGGAATTGTTGCAATGGTGGGAATTGTTGCAATGGTGGAGGATTGTTGCAATGGTGGGAATTGTTGCATTGGTGGAGGATTGTTGCAATGGTGGGGAATTGTTGCAATGGTGGGGAATTGTTGCAATGGTGGGAATTGTTGCATTGGTGGAGGATTGTTGCAATGGTGGAGGATTGTTGCAATGGTGGGGGGCTGTTGCAATGGTGGGGATTGTTGCAATGGTGGGGGGCTGTTGCAATGGTGGAGGATTGTTGCAATGGTGGGAATTGTTGCAATGGTGGAGGATTGTTGCAATGGTGGGAATTGTTGCAATGGTGGGAATTGTTGCAATGGTGGGGGATTGTTGCAATTGTGGGGGATTGTAGCAATGGTGGAGGATTGTTGCAATGGTGGGGGACTGTTGCAATGGTGGGGAATTGTTGCAATGGTGGGGAATTGTTGCAATGGTGGGGAATTGTTGCAATGGTGGGAATTGTTGCAATGGTGGAGGATTGTTGCAATGGTGGGAATTGTTGCATTGGTGGAGGATTGTTGCAATGGTGGGGAATTGTTGCAATGGTGGGGAATTGTTGCAATGGTGGGAATTGTTGCAATGGTGGAGGATTGTTGCAATGGTGGGAATTGTTGCATTGGTGGAGGATTGTTGCAATGGTGGAGGATTGTTGCAATGGTGGGGGGCTGTTGCAATGGTGGGGATTGTTGCAATGGTGGGGGGCTGTTGCAATGGTGGATGATTGTTGCAATGGTGGGAATTGTTGCAATGGTGGAGGATTGTTGCAATGGTGGGAATTGTTGCAATGGTGGGAATTGTTGCAATGGTGGGGGATTGTTGCAATTGTGGGGGATTGTAGCAATGGTGGAGGATTGTTGCAATGGTGGGGGACTGTTGCAATGGTGGGGGACTGTTGCAATGGTGGGGGACTGTTGCAATGGTGGGCGATTGTTGCAATGGTGGAGGATTGTTGCAATGGTGGGGGACTGTTGCAATGGTAAGTATTATTGCAACGACATCGATGGTTGCAACGACAGCATTTTGTTGCAACGACATCGATGGTTGCAACGACAGCATTTTGTTGCAACGACATCGATGGTTGCAACGACAGCATTTTGTTGCAACGACAGTAATTGTTGTAATGTCAAAACCAAAAAAAAAAAAAAACCAAACAAGATTTACGATGAATAATAATGATAATAATAATCAGAATAAAGCCCCATCGCCTGTAAGTCTATCCCTAGATAATTAGCCTTCAATCCGAACCGTCTAGAACGTAAACCTTTCCCCACCCGTTCAGTTCTTTTTCTTCCTATTATATTAACCTCCCTAACCCACCGCCCCCATCTCTCACCAGTTTGCTGCCTGTGTGTGTGTGTGTGTGTGCGGGGGGGGGGGGGGCACGATAAGGCGTTTATGTAAGCTTAAGCAACGGGGCCAGATAAAAAGTGTTAAATTTAATTTGTGGCCAAATCTTATTAGGCGGTGATTAAAGTAACAAGCTGGCAAGAATACCGAAAGGGAAGGGGAGACACAGCCGCATAATATATGTATATAAAAAAAAGATACAGAGTTATGTATGGATCTATATATAGTGTGACTGGATTTTTCCGATTCACGGCTTTCTTTCCTCCCCTTGTCTCTTTACAGGATGATGCCCACTTCTATCCCATAATGCTAAAGTGGAATGGGGGAGGTAACTAGCATGGTGGGGAAAAAAAAAATCTATTTGATCCGATCAAATCGTATAAGGCCAAAAAAAAAAAAAAAAAAAAAAAAATGGAGCATATTGTTAGTTGGGTGGGGGAAGGAAGCAAGGGTGGAGCGGTGTATGTGTGTGTGGGGGGGGGGAGTGGCGGGTGGAATAACCACACTAACCAATACATTGCCCGCTCGCCGCTTCTTCTTATTAGCTTGAAATCGGTGAATAATACCAAAGGGAATTAATCACCGGGCGTTAGTTAATGCACCAAGATAAATACCAGACTTTGGACGGTCACAGTCCGATGCATGAATCTGGTTGGCTAGAACCCCCCCCCCCCATCCCCCACACGATTCCCCCTTCACAACGTATCAATGTAATCCTGGTTCTTTTTTTTCTTCCCCCCCCCCCGCCCTTTTAATGTGTATTATTAAAAGTACGGTTGTATTGATTACATCACATGCTAAAAGAGGGAAATAACCGAGTAAAATAAATCAGGCGATGTGCAGCGGTTGTGTTATCTTGGGTAAATATTCTCTATAGGAACAAACGGGACGCCAATTAAAATGCGTTAAACCCGTTGGGCGAAGAAGAAATGATAATATAAAAAAAAAAACGCGCTCGTGGTTTGAATGTTCTGTTAGTTTTTACCCCCCTCCCCCCCCCCCACCAAGTTTTCAATGTTTACGTATGTGACGGACATAACGTTGGACAATGGTGAAAGTTGGCGGTGTGTGTGTGTGGGGGGGGGATTAGCCAATTATATTTACCCCACCGTTAATTGGAGAGGGAGAGGAAGGGGGGCGCTTAGAAACCACGCGGTAGATTGATCCGGGGAAGTTAATCGCGTGTTCAATTAATTTCTGAAAGACCGAACCACGTTTTCCTCGGTTGACGGAAAGGTGGAATCCTTTTGCCTTATACAATTTCATATTAATGAAAGGAAACAAAAGCGTTGATAAAATGTTTAAAAATGAGTAATGGGGTGTGTGGGCTGGTTATATTTTGTTGGCAATCAATGTTGCTATATCGGAATAGAGAGTACGAGGAGGGGGGTATGAGAGAATGAGGACAGGACATTCATATCTCGTAGCCAGACGCTGTCTAGCATATGCCAAGATGTGTTACTCTACTCGCAGCAGACGGGGATGCATGCCCGATAGTTACTTGGGCGTCACAAGTGTCGAAAGAAATTGCCTGGGTGTGTACGGGGCACGCCCTTCCTTGGAAATGATCCCAAGTACTACGCACACCCTCTCTACGAAGGTGCTCTTGCATGCGAAGTGCTAGATCGATTGGCCTCGGACAGGAGAAAGCTCTCCAATGCTCAGCTTTGGGGGAGGCTGAATGGCCTTGAATCACGTGAAAATGGATATGAGAGCTATAAAACGTAGTCATTTGATCATTTTATCATGATCCAGTATTTGCCATTCGGTCTCGGAAAATAAATAAGTCTACATTATCGTTTTAATTGACAATTAATATCATTAGGAACATTAATCCATAGTTTATTGAGAACAGTATAACGTCTACGTATGTTTCAGCCTCGTTGGCTTGATTGATTAGTTCCTTTAGTTTACCGTGGAACATAGAACATCCACAACATAGAACATAGAACATAGAACATCCACAACATAGAACATCCACAACATAGAACATAGAACATCCACAACAACATAGAACATAGAACATCCACAACATAGAACATCCACAACATAGAACATAGAACATCCACAACAGTCTTCTTTGGCACTCGATTCTGGGCAACCTTTTTTCACTTCACCCCACAACGGGATCATCTCGAGGTGGTCCATTCTCCCCCCCCCCCCCTTCAAAGGGTTCCGCTGCAGAACCCGTCGTGTTTTGTCCTGTGTAGGTTTTCGAATTGGGTGCCCTATCCGAATGTAACACCAATATTTTATTCACTAAACCCAGATACACTAGAGGACAGAAGGGAAAAGAGAAAAAATACAAAGAAATACATAAACCATTAGAATCTAGCTTAGAAATACAACACACCAACTATCAATTACAATGCTCAGATAAACATAAGGACAAAACCCCTTTTCTTATCCCATGTGCAAGAACAGATGAATAATAGTTCTCTTTCTTCCCGAGTGGCATTTGGGCATGGATGAAACCAATAACTTGACATCATTTTAAACACAAATCAAAATGCAGGACCAGACTCAAACCACGGGTAAGCGTAGTGCGCATTAATCTTCTGTATAGAAAGGGCGTCTGTAACTTACAAGATTAGGTATTTGCCCGGCGATCTGTTGGTCAATGGGATCCCCGTTTGTCTGCCGCCACTAATCGGTATCCTTAATCCTTTCTGTCCACCGGATCTTTAGCATCCTGCTTATGCAGCCGTTGGGAAAAGCTTAGATTAGAGCTTGATGTTTAGAGTGCTGGCGACTCTTCCTGTATCTGAGTCAAGCATTGGGAAGCAATGTGTAGCATCGGCAAATCTGAACAAATGTGCCCGCGGAATTAACGATGCAAATTAATCGTTGCTATGATATGCGACATATAGAATAGATATATTTTTACAAAATATTGTTCGTTTTTGGAAAACCGAAATTCTGGATAGTTAGAAATGACAAAAGGTGTTTGTCTTACTATCGTTTTAGTGAATGTTGGTGAATTTCTATAATTTCTTTTGATCAGATAACATCTTTACAGCTTTTAAGTGAGAGAAAGAGCGAGAGAAAGAAAGTGATAGAGAAAGAGAGAAAGAAAAAGAGAGAATGAGAGATAGTGAGACAGAGACAACTATTGAAATGCAGGCTGACATGTGCAAGTGAACATGAAATATTAAGACAATGGCACACACTGACTGTCTGCGATCTATAAATGTAGGCAACATTTAGACGTTTGTCAAGCCTGCCCAGTCGGAACAATATGTCAGAGCAATAACAATAGGCCTACAGGGAATATTCTTAACCGAAATAACTATACATGGAATATTCTTAACCGAAATATCAATACATGGAATATTCTTAACCGAAATATCAATACATGGAATATTCTTAACCGAAATATCAATACATATAATTTTCTTTTTTTTTCTTTTTTTTTGGTCACCACCAACAGGTACAAGATCGCTCCCGATTCACTGCATCATTGAACAAGGGGAAGATGGCGACGATCTGACGTCTGCTCACTGCCAGCCTCTGGTGGACTCGTACGCCATATTGCCAGGGTCGACCTTGTTCTGTGAGATTGTGTCCGCCTCCCTGTCTAAACTGGGCTACTCGACACGTGAAGCCCACGGGGCCAAAGGTACCAGAAACATCTTTTGCTTAAATTTTGCATTGAGTCTTGTTGGTTGATGTTTTTTTCTTTTTAAATCCTTTATATATTAACTTTGCAAAACTTTATTACTTTGTGTACGGACGTGATCTTTGTAAGTTTTTCCTGCATTTCGGGCTGGTAAACAGAGTTGCCGATGGAATTGTTGGTCAGCGCAATGTCCATCTTCATTTTAACCCCCCCCCCCCCCCCTCAAAAGACGTCGGTAAGGCCATTCGAACATGGTAGGCTCAATTGGACATCCGTGAAATTTAAACTCTGAACCCTAACGGCGCACGTACGATCTACCGATTGACAAAGGCGCCCCCCCTCCTCGCCCAGATTAAGAAAACAAACGAAACGCCTTAATTGACACATTCTCTGTGTTGTAGGCTGTCTGCAGCTGAAGAACTGGAAGACCCTCAACTTCTCTGCCATCACAGACAATCAGGAGGCTAACGTGGAGGAGATTCTAGGGGAGATCACCAGCGTGGCCACTCTGAAGATAAGGCTGTCTGAGTAAGTTTGAACCATGGATGATAGTGATGTCTGTTTACTTGTCTGTTGTTTGTGGTTAGTCTTTTTTTTTAAATAATTATTTTATTTTTAGCTGCATACAATAACAATGAATGGTGTAGCCAGGAGTGCAGTGCAAGGGCTAAAGGTTTAAGGAGGGGGGGGGGGGGCAAGGATTGCAAGGAGGCAATTTTTTCCCTGTGGCCTTTGATTGAATTCTTCTTCTTTGAGCTGCGTGACTTTTTTTTAGTATACTTTTTGCAGGGTTGTAACTGATGGGTATTTCAGCTTGCTCCGTGATTGATCCCTTTAAACTAAAAACAGTACTTGCAAATTCTGAATACATGCATAAATATACCCTTGAATATTTTAAAAATAATCTTAATTGAGTAATTTTAGCTGGAAATTAAAAGACTAACTAAATATGCGAGAACAAATGCATATAAGTATTCTTTTTTCTTCCCGAGTGGCATTTGGGCATGGAGTGGGTTGCCTGACAAACCAGGAAAACATCGTTTAAAACATTAATAAAAATGCAAGACTATACTCGGACCACAGGTGAATCTAGGATGCAATAATATTTTTTATAGAAGGAGCGTCTGTAATATATGAGAGAGTTAAATTCCCATCTACTGAAGACAAATTTGCCCATAGCACCATCAATTCTACTCATAACAAAACACGTGAACACTAAAACACAAGCACTGTCTTAATGTGGCACAGGGTTTTTATACATGTTTGTTTCTTTCTGTAAACAGCTCGATCAGAAGCACGACCAACAGCAGCGATGATGTCAAGGAAAAACTTCTGCAGCTTCTCCTTACCAAGTCCAAGGACTACTTGCTTCAAGCCGGCTGTCCAATTGATAAGGTAGGTCATTCATGTTGAGTCTAATAATTTAAATAAACAAGACAGTTTTGAATTTAAATAGGGTTAGGGTTGGAATTCCAGTATTAGAATTGGCGGTTAAAAAAAAACTAGTGAGGTCACCATTGGGAGGTATTCGGTTTAATAATCGTCTGGGCTTCTTCCTGACAAAGTATCATCACTTTGCTTTTAGGCAAAAAAATTTTGTTTCTTGTTTGACAGAAAAAAAAAAGGAGAGATGCTATGGAAAATTAATTGGGCCCCCACTTTCCAACTGTAATCTTACAACTATAACTAGATAATAAGGCCCAAATGTCCCAAGGATCATTGGCTTTGTTTCAATGTATTTCTGTGAATGTTAGCTCCTTAAAAATGGAGGTTAAGAATGTATGATAAAAAGTGGTCTAATAAAAATTGTGCACGAAGAAAATATTTATTTCTCAGTTAAAATGTACACCCCTTCCCCCCCCCCCCCATCCACATCACAATATTGATTTGTATTTTTTTTTACAATCTTAACTATTGCAGCATCTGCTTGACTCCATCCTGATGGGGGAAGCCAGCCAGAAAATTTCTGATCAGCTGTGCACCTCATTTAATGATTGGTTCCTAGATCAGAAGGAGAACAACAGTCGATCATCACATTCTGAGTCACCCAAGCAGCCCTTACTCTTGGCTCCGCCTCCAGCGAAATCTTTGTCGCCAATGAATAAAAAGGTGTGCCGGGCCCCTGCCACTGAACAAGGTAGCTTGCTTCCGAAGACTGGAAGGGCCTCGGCTAGGGCATCCCCATTGCCAGAGACACGCCCTTTATTGCTGGACATAAAGGAATCTCAGCAAGTGTTGATCAAGACAGAAATCATGTCGGATTTCCCCAAAGAGCTGTCTGTCTATCATGGTCACCCTAATCACAGGCAAGGAGACTCTGTCAGCCCCCATGACCACAAGCACCTCTTGGACAAGGTCACGGAGAAGAGCACCCCCAGGAACAACGACCTGTTCAAAATGTCCAGGTCCCCGAGCGAAGGCCACCTCCCATCCACCCTCCATCACCACCCATCGAACCCGTACCTTGGTCTGATGCCTGGAAAAACCAGGATAAGGACCTCTTTTGATCCAGAGCACGAGATCCCAAGGCTGCAGAAGTGGTTCAACGACAACCAGCATCCGACCAGGGAGCAGATGATGAGGTTCATGCAGGAACTCAACGGACTGGAGTCCAGGAAAGGCAGGCGTCCGCTTGACCTCACCAACATTATCTACTGGTTCAAGAATGCCCGGGCCGCCCAGCGAAGGGCGAGCAAAGCTCTGGATGACTCTTTTGAGAATGAGGAGAATGTTGATATGACCTTGGGTAACCCTGTGGCTGACTGCGTGCCGCCCTACCTCCCCAATAAAAATGCAGTTTACATGATACCGTTCCATCCCTACCCGCATCTCTTGACCGACTCGGGGGGCGACAACAGCTCTATTAGTGGAGCCGGCATTGATGAGCCTTATGATTTGTCAGTGACGAAGCGTCCAACAGACTTGACAAAGGCGCCTAATGGCAGAGATAAGATGGATAAGTCAAACATACGTGCTTCTGCCTCCCCGTCCCCCACAAAATCATCTCCTGCCTCATCAGAGGGTGAAGGTAATTTCGAAAACCTCAGGAAAAGAAAACCATGCAGCATGCCAAGATTTCCAGCGCTCCTGGATGTGGCTTCCAAAATGCGCCAAGAAATCCCAGACAGGTCAAATGGCATTTATCATGGCAGTAGCTTTGGCAATCAAAATGGGGACAGGAGCTCGCCGCCACCTGGCAGGTCAGGCTCCAGTGATCAGGAGATGTCGAGCAACCGCACCGACATTGACAATGGCTTTACTAGTCCAGCGAAACCACTGCTGAATGGCATAGCCGATCACTTTCTGTCCAGCCTGAAGATTAAACACGAGAATGGTGAGTACCTGGCAAGGGAAAATCACTCTGGCACAAAGGTGGACTATCACCACACGTCAAGAGATTTAGAGCTGGGGCAAGTGAAGAAAGAGCAGGACAACAGCAGTTACAGTGACGATGATAACACTAACGACAGCTACAACTCAGAGGAAGAATTGAAGTTTAGAATGAAACAAAGTGCGGCTGTTGCGGACTATGCATCAGCGATTCATAATAACGTCTCCCGCCTGACTGCAGCTAACATGGCTGCCCTTTCCTTGGCACAGATGGGGCAGTCCCTGCACATTCCTCAGTTGCCCCCCTCCCTGGCCATGGCCTACTACCCGATGAACCCCAGATTCTACACTCAGACCAGCGTGCAACATTCCCTGTCCTCTTCACCCCCTTCCTCCCTCGCCAGCAACCACTCATCCCACCTGGCCCAGCTGTCCATCCGGCAAGGTCAGGAAATGTCCACAGCGCACAACATGGACAACAACAACAGCCCTCTCCCGTCTCCCTCCTCCCTCCAGCAGACGATGAACAAGCTGAACCACCACGGGCAGCACCACCAGCGCCACTCCCCGCAGGAGCACCAGCACCACCACCGGCTGCACCACTCATCCGAGCCCCGCAAGCGCCGCACGCGGGTCTTCATCGACCCTTTGACGGAGATCCCCAAGCTGGAGAAGTGGTTCACAGAGGACACCCACCCCTCGGCGTTCATGATTGACAAGTACTGCGAGGAGCTGAACAAGTGCGAGTACAGGCACAAGTTCCCAAAGCTGGAGCCGAAGAACGTCCAGCTCTGGTTCAAAAACCACAGAGCCAAGGTCAAGCGAATGAAAGTCTCCTGTGATGGTCTTGACCCCGACTGCAGCATTGGCCCTGATGATGACATGGATGACTGAGAAATCAAACTTTTATTGATTTATTTCTAACTTAATTAGAAGCAGTTAATTAAACAAAACCAACCTACAGTTATTGTATTGAAGCCTCGTGCTTCCTGACAGCATAAAGTATTATTGTGGTCCAACCTTGTTGTATCAGACTCGGCTTTATATCAAATGTGCAATTATTTTGAAGTGCATCGTCAGGTGCAAGCTTAGTGCCAACAATATGAAATCACAAAGGTTATAGGAAAACCTTGTAATCAATCAAATCTAAGTGTTTCCTTTATGCTGGTTACAGCCAGGATTCACTGTATTGAAATACTCTTTAAAAATCTATTATTTGATTTCATTGCCATAATTGTTTTATTTAATGGTAACTTGCTGTTGTTGTTGTTTTTTTGTTAATAACACAATCATTTTTTTTTTTGAAACAAAAGAAAAGTTTACTTATTTGAAAGTATACTCAAATCATGAAGTGAACAGAGACCCTTGAGTTTGTTCATGAGTGAATGTATAGTTAACTCAATGGTTATAATGGAAGCTTGTCCAAGTTTGACTCTACTAAATGAATCTGTTCACTTCATGTCTATCAATGGAGGTAATGAGATCCTGGCGGGCTCAAAATTAAAGAAGGGCAACTCCAGCTGGTTCTATTATCTTTCATGAATGTTGGTGATATAACAAAACTAGGCCCCTCTCCTGACCACAAAGGGTTAATAGGGCTGGTTAAGCATGATGACTTGATGTTTATGTTATTTTATGTTTTATATTTGGCCATGGCATTATTGATGATTGTGTGACCAGCACAATGCCAGGCTGCCTTTATGTCTCTCGACTGATATCAAAACTGGATAGACTCAGGGACAGCCCTGAAAACAAAAATAGTGTCAAGATTTGAAACACCTTGATCTCGGGAATGTTAATCCAATGCTTCATTGATAGACGGCTGCAGACCATGGTTCTAGAAAGCCAATGATATTGATATTTGTATGATGACTGTTTTATGGCTAAGAAATTGTTTGCATTTTTTTTTAGTGAAAGCTCTAGTCTGCTGTTGTTGTTTTTTTTCCATTAACCATTGTTATTTAATTTTTCAAATTGTTAACAATTGTTTCATGTTTGATTTTCAAAAGAAAATAATTTAACAATGATAAATATTGTTTTGAATAATTTTAATTCCAATTTTTGAAACAAAAGAAAAGTTGGCAATCTTTCTTTGATTTTTTTTTCTAAGCAATCTTATTGGCTAGTAGAAAATGTGTTTGATTATATTTCAAATTATTTTTTCACCCAATAGTTTATGAATGAAAGGTTTAATGAACCTTTAATATAAAAAATGTGAGAGATGCTTTGCATAAAAAAAAAACTATATTGCATATAATATTGTAATTATTATGTTGATGTTAGCATAGTGTTACTTGTTGTTACTATAAAGAAAGTCCATAATTGTTTCACAACGCAATCAAAACCCTTTTATTTTTTATTGTTTTGTTTTATATACTACAACTTTTTATTATGTCTGGGTTATTTTTTTTTTTTTGTTGATGCTTTAAATTAAAAAATTGTAGAGTTTACATTTCTTATTGAAGAATAATGTATTTATTATTTCTTGTTTAGACCATTTATGCATTTTATGTTGTTGTTTTTCTTTGTTGTACTTTGCAGTCTGTAATTAATGCATAAAACAATTGTAATTAATGCATAAAACAACTGTCCATTACATCATAATAATTTATTGATTTATTTCTTGTTTTTTTTTTTTGGTCATCCATTTTGTAACAAGGCAACAACACAACTCCAGAAATCCATTTTTAAAAAAATTGTTGTAGTTTACTTGTTTGTACGCGGGTTTCTTTTATATATATATACATTTGTCATTTTTTTGTTTCAGTGTCCAGGTATTTACAGTTCTTTTTTTCTCCTTCTGAGCCTAATCCTATTAAAATGTATTGTGTAAACTATAAGCTTGTATCTGTTTAAAGGAGCCCAATTTTTGTTTGTTTTAAGTCACGCTTTTTTTTTTAATGCCAACTTTTGGAACAGAGTAGATCTTATTTAGTTAAATATATTTATAATATTATATTAGTTAAATATATTTATATATTATATGGCCATACAGTGAGGTTTTCCTGGAGACAGTGTTTCATGTCTGCCAGTTAGTTATAAGTCATAAACAAATAGCTTGTGTCTGTTGTTTTTTTTTGGCATGAATTCTTTTTGAAAGTCCACTGCCTTTAATGAATATTTGTCAGGATATTGCTTGCAATTTTTGCCAGCTTGCCAAATAAATACCCCCCTTCCCACCCCCAATCAGAGCACAGTAGACTCTGGCACTGCAGGGGAAATCTAAGCTTTAAATGAATCGAAGCCGGAACCTCGAGATAGACAATCCAATGCCCCTACCTGTTTCCATAGCTAATAAAAGACATTTTGTAATAATTTTTGCAAGGTTTGAGTAAAGTAAAAAATACTTGCCTTGTAATGTAATGAAAATCCATTATAAGAAATCTTCTACAAATGATAGACTAACCTACTTGATAGACTAACCTACTTGATAGACTAACCTACTTGATAGACTAACCTACTTGATAGACTAACCTACTTGATAGACTAACCTACTTGATAGACTAACCTACTTGATAGACTAACCTACTTGATAGACTAACCTACTTGATAGACTAACTTACTTGATAGACTAACCTACTTGATAGACTAACCTACTTGATAGACTAACCTACTTGATAGACTAACCTACTTGATTGACTAACCTACTTGATAGACTAACCTACTTGATAGACTAACCTACTTGATAGACAAATTTACTTGATAGTGATAGACTAACCTACTTGATAGACTAACCTACTTGATAGACTAACCTACTTGATAGACTAACCTACTTGATAGACTAACCTACTTGATAGACTAACCTACTATCATTGAATTATAATTTTCTGATTCTCTGTTTAACAAATCAAGGTTGTAAAAAAAAATGTTTTGGTGGATGGTGACTAACTCGTTCTTGTCTTCCTTAATTATAAATTGTAGACAAAGATTTCCCAAGAAGTAATCACATCCAACGCTATACGAATTCATTTTTTATTTGATCCATCCCATGAAAGATCTCAAGTTTCCCCACAAATCGGGCAGACAATATTGTGTGGTAGGTCCCCAGTGAGACCAACTTTTGTGTAAAAAAAAAGTAAAGTACCTGTCGGACCAAATTGATCCATAGGGCCGCAGCGTTCACCAGTATTTTGTGGCCACGGCATACTAGGTGATTGAGTGGCCAGCTCTATGCACAGCCGCCTTTACTTTACCCCAACTAAGGTCAGGTACCCATCGGAGCTGGGTAGACTCAGGGTTAGACTCCAGACCCAGGAAAAAATCCTAGCCTGCACCAAGATTTGAACCCGGGACCTTCAGTACGCTAGCCAAACGCACTTCCGCACGGCCACGTGCCCTATCAACTTTTGTGTGGCCAGCTGTTTCTTTGACAGCCTCTTATCCAACTTAATGGGAGGTGGGGAGGGGGTGTCTTTTAAAATATAAAAAAAAGACCAAACAATTTCCTAAAAGTTTTTGGTAATCCAATGTAAAGACATTAAGGGACATAACCACTACACGATTTTGTCGTAAAAATTTGTTTAGAAAATGTATTTTCAAAATTATTTTTCTCCAATACTTTTTTTTTTAAAACTGCTGCTTTTATTCCACCTTCTTCAGCTGAGAGTATTATAATGCAACAGGAGGTGACTCCCCCCTTTTTTATTTCTCTGACAATGACTAGAAAATATTGTTGATGTTGTTTTTTTTTTGCTACTTTTATAATGAATCTTTGTTTGATTAGCAATGTGGTTCAAAAAATTCACTTGCATAATTATTTTTTTAAAATTTAAAACTACAATTGCATATGATTTTTTTATTTTTTAAAATTCTATTGACTATAAATTATTTTTTGTTTTGTTTTTGTTTGTTAACCTAAAATGATCTGATATTAAATATAGACGAGCTAAAGTCATTTATTATTAAACTTGAAAAACGAAAAACAACCACCAAAGAAATGCAACACATCTAACAGTTTAAAATCAAAAACATGCAAGAAGCAAACTATACATTTAACTGCTCGTTCAACAATCTAGACCAACATTTCCCAATTACTAACTAGGTCATGACCCAGTCACAAAAGCATAATTACTAGGTCTCAAAAAAAAAAAGGACTAATTAAAACCCAGGTCAGAGTATCATGATGTACTAAGGATACAACTTAAACAGTTTGTTAAGTACCAAATCGGCTTGTGAAAAGTCTTAGAAATGCTGATCAAGATAGACCATCATCATTTCCACAACCTCTGATTTGCATAAACTCGAGAGCCTAACAGTTTGGGGAAACAGAAAATTTAACATCGAAAAACACCAACAAATAAGGGATCTTAAAGTTTAGGAACTGTCCCAAATGGTTGGTTTATGTGGGTCAGGGGGAACTGGTCTAGATGTAATAAAAACTTTTTTTTTATGTGTAATGTTATTTGCATATTATAGTTTGCTGTAATTTTAGAAGTGACCAAGTCAAATACTGAATGCCAGTTGCACTATTTGTTCTGGCTAAATGTCAAAATTAATTAAGTTTGGTAATACTTCTAACAGTGAAATCAGACATTTTTCTAACAGATTTTGTAATTGTACATTTCCCGAGCCTATTGAAAGTGATAACTAATTACGTTAAGCATATTTGTTTGTTTGTATAATACACAAAAATGGTTTTTATTGAAAGCCACTTTGACAGATCCAATCAAAATATCATCCAGTTCTATTTACCTTGGTTATACCTTGTTTTTTTATTTAATATTTTAAAACAAAATATTTTGTTCTTTATTATTGTTGTTGTTTTTTCTCCTTGAAATTAAATTGTTTTTTTCTTCTTTCTCTCTCAAAATGTGCGTCTGTGATAAATGTTTAGTTTAAATAGTTCTGTGTGGCACATACTGATGAAAAAAAAAAAAAATTCAAATAAGTGTGTTTGAAATGTGTGCTGCGAAATTGTCCATTTTTGTGAATGATAACTAGATTAGAGACATCTGTTAGGTCATAGGATTATTGCAACAATTATTTCTGTTTAAACCAATGTCATGTGAATTCAACATTTGTCAAACACCATTATTCCTTTTTTCACCATCCGGATTCTTACCTCAATTATAATACTGTATCCTAAACACTGAAAGACAATTTGTCCCAAGATTTAGAAACTTTAAAGCTATTACTATTATTTAATTTCAACGATTACGTGCAAGTAAATAATTTTCAGAGGACCATCAAAAAAAGGCTTCCCAATTGAGATATTCACTATTTATAATCGCTAATCTTATTTTTGATTGGATGAACCGAACAATGTTAAGTTACTATAAGTTAAGTATTAGATCTAGAACAATGTTAAGTTACTATTAGTTAAGTATTAGATCTAGTGGTAGATTCAAGTATCCACAGTTAACACAAACTATCATCCTCCAATAAGTACTTTTTGTTGATTTCAGCACTTTTTTTTTGTTTGTTCTGTTATTGATGTACCTGGTGTTAGCTGAGATTATGTACAATTAACTACAACACTTGTATTATGTATTGATAAACCCATGTCCCCCCCCCCCCCCCCCCCCCCCCTGAAATATGTTCATTTTCTATACATCATCTATAACTTTATGCTTGTGTTGTAAACTAGTCTTTGAACATTTTGTGCTACTTGAACTATTTCACCTCAGACAAAATGCAATAATTAAATTAAAAATTGAAAAAAAAAATGTCTTCAGAAAATTTCTATGTGATTTCAATCCTTAATATGATTGTTGTACAGCTTTGAATGTTGTATAGAATGAAAGGTGTGTACAACAGATCACTTGGTAACATTGGTATCATTCCACAAGTAAGTAAAAGTAAAGTACCCTTTGGACCAACTGATCATAGGGCTTGTGAATCAGCATTCACCAGTTTCTGTGACCATGGCATACGAGGGGATGTGTGGCCAGCCCAATGCCTAGCCGCCTTTACGTTACCCCAACTAGTGTCAGGTACACATTAAATCTGGGTACTCAGGGGCACCGTCAAGTCCCGGGAAAAAAATCCTAGCCTGTACTAGGATTCAAAGCCAGAACCTTCGGATCGCAATGAGCATTTATTTATTCCAGCTCAAAATTATTTGTATTGAACTGCCTGGTTTATGGACAAAGTAACAGATAGACACTAAAACATAAAAGTGAATTAAAACAAACCAGCAACAATATCAATAAAATACAAATTAATTTAATCTGTTAAAATATAAAAAGGGAGAAAATGCAGTGAAAAAAACATAACACAAGTTATCCAATAATATCAAATCATAATTCTTGAAAACCTAACTTCTGTTCAAAACATGTACAAATAATGTACTTGAAACTAAGAAAAAAAATCAATAATAATACTTCTAAAATCTGGTTAGCTGATGTACCAAAATATAGTTTGATAGCTGTGACTGAAAAAAAACACAAAAAAAACTTAGAATATTTTCTAAAAGGCTAGAGGTAAGATTGTATCATTATTGTCTAATGAGCTGTAGCACCCCATTTCTCATTTCTGTGTATTGGATGTTATCTTTCATGCCAATCTATTATAATAAATTCTTTGGTTGATCAAAACTGGTAGGAAGAATGTGTCCCAAAATATTAAAATGTACCAACAATCTGCAGGACTGAACGCAGGGCTGTTTATCGCCAACATCCTGGCCACCCACCCCATTAATGTCAGCGTGAAAACAGCCCTCCCTCCCTCCTCCAGGACCCATATACTTCAGTTATGCACCATTGTCCAGGTTTCACATTCTAGCCTCAAAAGGGGGCGGGGGGTGTGTGTGTGTGCACCAGAAGGACAGCTCTGGGGCTCGAGAGAGTAATCTTGCCTTTTACACCACAGGACTGGGAAATTGAGGATCAGTCTAGGAAAGGCTTTAAAAGCCACAGAAGAAGAAGAATATAATGGTGCTACAGGTTTTGGTACATAATACAGTTTCAGAACAATGTAATAATAGTCTTATAATATAGCATCACTGACTATACTATAAACATGAATCTACTTAACAGCAATGGTAAATTGTTCTATAGCCAATTATTTTAATGAAAGCTTGTTACAACCTGCCTGTATCTAATGCTACAACAAGACCTACACATGCACACAATTTGATGGCGGTCACAGTCTGAATTGTAGTAAACCCTTTTTCACACTTTTTCCCATATAAAAAATGTAACTAAAAATGACAAAAAGCATTCAACTTCAACCCAACAGAGATCTCCTTAAAACAGTTGCTAAAAGTTCTAGTAGATGGTCACAGAGTTAGTAAGTGCAATGAAAAATTAATGGCTGTGTGGCAATTTGTATCTATTCAATAACACTGTCATGGTACAATGAGATGCAACTTTTAAACTATGCATTCACCATAAAACAACAAGCAAGATGTGTGTAACACTATCCCAATAAAAAAAAAACTCAATTTATTTATTCTATGGTTCCTACTGCAGTATACTGGAATGTCACCGCTCCGTGTACCATATACAGGGCAGTCTAAAATAGTTATTGTTATAATTATATTTTAAAGAAGCATTTTTTTTTAAAAGTTCAATTCACACACTAATTAAAAAAAACACACAGTGCATATCCAACCTATGTAAAACATTACATATTTGTACTTGTGTAACTCCTACAAAATATAACTCTGGGGTTTTATTTGGTTTACTCAGTTTTCTGCCTCTGCCTGTCGAATGCTCCAGACAAGACTTTCTTCCTCTGACCAAACATATGCATGTAAAGCTGAGGAAAAACTGAAACAGAAAACAAAAAATTGTTTTGCTAGGTTTTTGTAATTTAATACAGTTCAACAGAGTTCCACAAGTAATTCAGTCTGAAGTTCTCTTATATAAGCGATGGGGGGGGGGGGGGGGTAGAACTGGACATAACTAGTAATTTATAGTCGTGGTATTTGGCATACAAAGAATATATATACATTTGTTATACACCAATAGAGCTAATAAACACTTACAATATTTTTCTCTCTATCACACTGAACTTTCAATAAAAATGAAACATTGAGATCAGATAGTGATGTTTAACAGTGAGTTTGTTGAAGACCTTTCTCTTTGGCTAGTGTTTTTTGTGTTTTTCCCCATCCTAAGATTGGCTACTGTATTGTGGATAAAAAGTGCACTGAGCATGCAAAATTCAATAGAATTGAAAGATGTGCTATTTAACTGATTAACTACCACGAGCCGCTGTCAGCGGCTCAAGCGATTCATTCACTTTGTACCGCAAGCCGCTGACAGAGCCAAGACTATTTCGCCGATTTTAAAGCTAAATATTTGCATTATTTCTTTAAATTTTGTTCCGAAATTTGTAGTTACCGACAGGAAGTATATTTACGAACCTATTTTCGATTTCAAAGCGTAAACATTTTTAGTTTATGTGCTAAATTTCGGTAAAAATACACGGAAAAAAATAATTTTCTTCCCGTTTTTGGAAAAGGTTTCGATTGATAATCTTATCTTGTTTTTGTAAATACCACTCAGTTATCTTCATCTTGGATTTATTATGTTCGATTTTGATATACTTTATAATAATTATGAGTGAAAGCTATAAATTCATTGAGGAAGAGAAGAAAAATTAGGTAAAAGGAATTTGTTTTATTTTTTCGTCTAATTTTTCATTACAAATCACATTTTAACATAATTATGGACTAAACTAACAAATTAACTAGATTTTGTTTATATTTATCTTATACACAATTTATTTTCCTACAAAATGGTATAATTCGTTTTAAAATCTATCAATGTATAAGAGAACAACACACACATATGTACACACACCCGCATGCAAAAAAACGGGACAGAAATTTAATTCGGTCACAGCTTGATTTTTTTCTACTTTTAATGCGGTAGTTAAACAGTAATTAGTATTATTATCTAAAGATACTAGCACCCTCATTCTGTAGAAAATTATACGCTACAGAAACCAAAGTAACATGCTGAAGCCCTTTGTTTCACAAGGAATTCAAGGACATAAGTCAAAGTCAAGTCATTATTATTATTATCAATTTCATCAGGCTAAAGATATTTGCAGATACGTACAAATCCAAGGTTAAGGATGCAACCGCTTACCTGGCAGATAGGAAATGACAATGAAGCACAGGTAGTAGTAGTAGCTGAAGGCAAAATTCCATTTGTTGGGAAGGTCAAAACTGTACATCTTGGTGTCCCTGACCAGGGGCAGAGCTGAGAAGATGGACATCATTTCACCCTGTGGACAGGCAGCCAGGGCCAGACAAAATGAAACATTAGAACTGAGTCTATATTATATATATTACATGTGTGTGAGTGGGGGGGGGGGGGGAAGGGAAGATAGGGTATATGCAGTAAACAAAAGAAAAATTACTTTAAAAAAAAAAATGTACAATTTAGAATCTACATATTTTCAAAGAAAGTAAATCATATATACATGAGTAATGAGCCTAGGTGGTCTAGCGGAAGTCTGAAGGCTGACATCCCCAAAGTCTCAGATTCACATCCCAGTAAAATAAAAATCCACCCTTCCCAGATCTACTGTGGGTATGTGACATGCGTTCAGGGATGCAAACATTGTAAGGGCATTATGATGGCAAGCAGATGGGGTTTACAACCCTACTTCAGCAAAATAATCTTTAGTTATACTTAATGAAAGTTTTTAAAAACTTGTTTTGATTTATTCACTTCTATTAACCAGTTTCCTTAGCTGTTTGCTCTCTTGCAGTCAATGTCAGACAAACATATGTATATGTATTTTTTTTTAGTTGTTCTGTATTACTATATAGTGTGTTATCAATGGTAAGTTGAAGTGGGCGGTGTAATGTATGCCTGAGGAGGGTTAGCTTTGGGCATTCAACTAGGGAGTGGTCTACTGTTTCATGTGGGTGGGGACAATGTCTACACAGAATGACCAAAGGCTTGATATAAAAAAAACAAACAACATCCATGTCAATAAAAGGTGTAAAAAAACGAAAGAAATCAAGTACTTAGCCGCCAAATGATCTCAAAATGTTTAATAGTTTTAAGTTTGCTGAGCAACCACATAAAGTAATAATCATAAAAAAAATAAATCAAAGGTATTATATGAAAGGTAAAGAATTTATCATTGATTACTTACAGTAACTCCAATGGGGTACAGTATGATGAAAAATGTATACCTGGAAGAAAAAAGAAGAAAAAGAACTAGATAAGTAGGGGGAAGCAATAAATACACCAACTGGCTCCCTGGTCAGCTGGTTACTTGTATGTGCAGGTAAAGAAGAAGAATTTAATACTTTAAAATACTTTAAATCCCCATGTTTGGCCCCTCCCCCCCACTTATCTTTACCTAACAAAGCGTGACCTTGGTGAGAGATCACAGTCAAAGTATTTTGAACTCATACCTAAACAGTTAAACTTTGAACAAGAAATGTGTCCGCATTAATGACAAAAATATGTAAGCGGTAAAAGTAAAAAGTAAAAGTACCCTTCGGAACAAACTGATCATAGGGCTGGTGAAGCAGCGTTCACCAGTTTCTGTGTTGCCACTGTATACTAGGGGATTTGTGGCCAGCACAATGCCTAACTACCTTTACTTTACTAATGTCAGGTACCCATCAGAGCTGGGTAGACTCAGGGACACCCTCAAAACCATGGGAAAAAATCCTATCCTCCACCAGGATTCAAACCCAGGACTTTCGGATTGTCAGTCGAATGTGCTACCGCTCGGCTACCGTGCCCCAATATATTCCTGGTCAACATTCTCTTATCATGAAATCAAACCCTTCTGAAGATAAACATATTTATTCTTTTTAACCATTCGGCTGAGCTGCTCCCCCCAGCCCCAGACCATTTTTTTTCAGCAGTCTGGCTAACAGAAGAAGAATCTAATCATTTTCTTTTTTTGCTTCAAAGCAAACTATGGTTGTTTTTGTTATAAGACTGTTGAAAAAAAAAAGCAACTATTGATGTGACACAATATGAAACATATGAAGGCAACATTAGGAAGAACAATGTAAATCACAGATTTCTCTTATTTGTTATTGCAAACAATGGACACGCAGCCATTTCTCACTGTTTAACTTATGATCAAAAATATATCTCAGGACTTACTTCTAAAGCTTTTTTTTACCCTTTTTTTTTTTCGGCAACTGTGTACCATTATGTTCTAATTTGACCTACATTGTTCTTTAATTGGTGGCCCTGTGGCCTTCATTTCTCATGCATAGATTTAAACTAATCAAGTTTAAAGTATACATCTTAAATCTCTTTTTCAAATTGATATGGTATTTTAACTTCAAATAAAAATATATATATTTGAAAAGAAAAAAAAAAGGGGAGGGTTTTAATTACCGGCACCAAACCAAAAACCGAGGAACTGGACCAGGCAGAAGACTGAAGAAGTAAAATGTGTAGCGGATGATTTCTGTGACTGTCCAAGCAAACAGCCACAAAGCAGTGGGTAAACCAATTTGAGACTAGAAGATAAAAAACAATATATACATGTATTAATGAATATATTTGACCTTTAAACTTTAAGCATTGTTACGAGTAGATTTATTTCCATATTATATTGGTTTTGTTATTATTAACTAAAGTTAAAATGAAATAATCTTAAACCCGAAATGTTTCCGTGTTAGGAATAAAACATGCATATGTCTAGACACTACGTCATAGCGATAAAATACGTCATATGCACGAGGGTGGAATACCGTTTAGTTTAGTTCTAGTTTGGGCGCTAATGTGTGAGGACTGTTTTTGACCACTTTCTTAAAGATAGGATTACAGCTTAACTCATTATAGAAGAATCTCAACTGATTAAGTTTCATTATATAATACTGGTACATGTATTCTGTGGTATTGTTATATTTTATCATCTCAACTTGTTGGAATAAAATTGTGTTCAATTTCAAACAGGATTGTGGATTTCCTATATATTAAGGTACAGTTTATCTAAATCACTTTATACACAAAAGATTCATATCGCGACGAGTCAAATAAACATCAAAACTAATTCAATAACATCAATATAAATTCTTATACAACCTTGTGAGATCCAAGATGGATATGAATCAAAATAATATATAATAATACATTACTAAAAATATCATCTAACGTCAGTAGCTGATTTCTCACGTGACAAAAGATTGGGGGCTCAAGTCCTGGATCTAAAGTTTGTATGTATAAGAAATTAAGAATATACAACTGTTTTAGTGAAAACGATTTACAACAAATATTTATTCAAATTCTGTCTACGTGGGAGGCACTGTCTGTGTTCGGACATACTGTTGTCAGCTTTGTACACAACCATCCTTAAAATTTATCTTCTACAAATTAACAGTGGTGTAAAAATATTTCAAAGGACTTTATAAAAGGTAAAGTTGAAATTTTTTATCTTCTATTTACGTCATTAATATAAAACATGGCGGAAGCTAATCTTACGTTGGAGCAATTGAATATTTTTGCTATCACGTCAGAACAGTTAACTAGCATGTCACTAACCCAGTTAAAAGAGATGTCAAATTCTCTGGGAATAGACATTACTGAAGTTACACCAGTAAGGAGTAAATTGATTCAAGATATTAAGGAATGTTTGAAAAGACATGGTGCAATGCTTGAAGAAAATACTATGAATAATGAAGAATCAGTGGTTCTCAATGTATCAGAAACCCTGAAAACAGACATAAATAACCATGAATTTAAAATGAATGGAAATGAACTAAGTGCAGACATGAAATTCCAGTTAGAAATGAAGAAGTTAGAAATTCAAGTACAATTAGAGGGTAAAAGAATAGAAGTACAATTACAATTGAAGGAGAAAGAATTGGAAAAAGAAAGAATCGCTAGTAATGAAAGGATTGAATTGGCAAAGTCTCGTTCATCAACTCATACGATTCAGGAAACAAATAATGTAGAACTATATAAGTTTAAAAAGCATGTCCCAAGCATGGAGAACATAGAGATTGATGAGTTCTTTATGGTCTTCGAAAGAAACTCGATCGATTATAAATTTCCTGAAGATAAGAAAGCCGTACTTTTACGTTCAGCTCTAACAAAAGGCAAGGCTCTAGATGTTGTATTGAATTTGACTCCAGAGGAATGCAATGATTATGAACTAATAAAGAGCAGAGTACTATTGAGTTATGTTCTAACTCCAGAAAAGTATCGAAAGTTATATCGTGAGTACAAGAAGGAACCAGAAGTTTCACATGTTGACTTCCTGAGATTAGAGAAAAAGTATTTTGATCGATGGTTACGTTCTAAGAATGTGAATAAAGATTATGAGAAACTATATAATCTCATACTGATGGAGGATTTTACTGAGAAGATTCGCACTGATATAAAAGTTCATTTGGCTGATCGTGGTATTGAAATAGCAGAACAAGCAGCAGTTAAAGCCGATGAATACGTCATTATTCACCCGCATAGCCATTATTTTCAAAATGACAGAACAAGTTTGAGGACTCAAAACAGTAATACAGAGAGGAAGTTAAGATCGACAGATGATAAAAGTAAACAAAAAGCCGATAAACAAGAGAATTCAAGTTTTGTACAAAAGAGAATTACCTGTACATTCTGTAAGAAAGATGGACATATCAAAGAGAATTGTTGGAGTCTACATAAAGAGAAAAGACCCATTAAAAACAAGAACAACGTGGTTTTATCACACATCGCCGTACAAACTGAAACTCATAGAAATAAAACTGCCCACAAAAGAATTAAAACTGATAGAAAGACATTTGATGTTAGTCATGAGGAGATGGCGAAACACGCATGTCCAAGTTGCTCAAAGTCGGAAAAAGTCTTTGAAATGAAGACCGAGGCTATTGAACATTCTAGTTTCAACTCCAAAGGGAGTGTGACAGATGAGCAATCAGTAAATAAAACGTTTACTTATGGAGGCAGTAGTGTAGCAAGAAACTCAGTAGGCAGGGAACTACCCGAGTGCATGCTATCGGATGTTAGCGAGGGCTATGTGTCACCTATAGATAATCAAGCTAGAGAACGGAAGATTAAAATTCTACGTGACTCCGGTGCTGATATATCTCTACTGTTGAAGAATACTGTACCAACGTCGAAATTGACTCATACAGGCCAGTATGCCTTAATCAGTACTATGGCTGGAACACTTACGGCACCGTTACATCGTATACAGTTTAAGTGTAATTACTTCACTGGATCAGTTATTGTTGGGATAGTGAAGAAATTTCCCTACAGAGGCATTTCATTACTTTTAGGAAGTGACATTGCCAAAAATCAGGTACATCCTGTACTTAAAGAAACCAAAGACTCTGTTCAGTGTAGGAATACTGAAAATTCAGTATGTGTTATCACCAGAGCTATGGAGAAACAGCAGATGACTAATGAATCGACAAAGAAACCAGAACCAACACCAGAGATTGACTTGCAAGCAACCTTCATGGCGGATGTTCTAGGTGGTCACTCAAGTCATACTGATCAAAATAATTTGTCGCCTAGACAACTACTCATTCTTGCTCAAGGCAAAGATCCAGAGATCGGGAAGCTAAAAGAGGAAGCAAAGAATGAAGGAGAATTAGAAACAATGGCCGCAGGTTATTACCTGAGGGACGACTTGTTAATGAGGAAATGGAGAGGGAAAGAAAACGACGATGAAACATGCAGCGAAGTACATCAAATCGTGGTACCCAATGTTTACCGCAAGGACATACTACATATGGCCCATGATTCACCGTATGCTGGTCACCTAGGGATTCAGAAAACCTTCGATAGGATTCTTCCATATTTCTTCTGGCCTGGCCTACGTCGTGACGTCACATCGTTTTGCAGATCATGTCATATCTGCCAGATGGTCGGCAAGCCGAATCAGACCATTCCGGTAGCTCCTCTACGACCCATACCAGCATTCTCAGAACCCTTCAGTCACATCATTATAGACTGCGTCGGTCCGTTGCCTAAAACTAAGGCTGGCCACCAGTATCTGTTCACTATAATGTGTTCGGCAACGAGATTTCCAGAGGCTATTCCTCTACGTAGCATCAATGCCGACAAAATCTCTGATGCACTTATCGGATTCTTCACCCGATATGGTCTTCCGAAAACTGTGCAGTCAGATCAAGGTTCAAATTTCACATCGAAGTTATTTCGCCAAGTCTTAGAACGGCTGGGTATTCGTCATGCAGTATCGAGTGCATATCATCTACAGAGTCAAGGCGCACTGGAACGATACCACCAAACATTGAAAAATATGCTCCGTACTTTCTGTTTCGAGCATAACGACGACTGGGATCGTGGTATTCCCTTCGCACTCTTCGCAACTAGAGAGGCTGTACAAGAATCTCTTGGTTTCAGTCCCTTTGAACTGGTATTCGGACACACAGTTCGTGGACCACTAAAGCTGTTACAAGAGACATGGTTGTCATCCACTGAAGACACTGGTCTACTGACATACGTGGAAAATTTTAAAAATAGACTGTATAATGCATTAAAAGTTGTCAGATCTAATCTTTTGCAGGCACAAGACAGGATGAAGGTCTATTATGACGTCAACGCAAGAACCCGTATCTTCCAACCTGGTGATAAAGTTCTCATGCTGACGCCACTGTCTGGTCAACCCCTGAGTGCCAAGTTTACAGGACCCTACGAGGTTATGGCTAAGCTTAGTGAGGTTAACTATCTTGTAAAGACCCCTGATAGACGGAAATCGCAACGAGTGTGCCATATCAATATGTTGAAACCATACATTACCAGAGAAGAACAAAATGTTGTTGCCTCGGTAAACACTGTTATTAAAGTCGGGAATAATTCACCCGAAATTGAGCGTGAAGTGGCAGAAAGCAAACTGCAAAATACAAAGGCTCTGAAAAACCTAAATGAAAAATTGGCACATTTACCTGATTGCGAACAATCCGCTATCAAAAGTCTAATTAATGAAAATATCCATTTATTTGGAGATGTACCTAGTAGAACTAGTGTAGTTAAGCATGATGTTATTTTAAATGAAAATACTAAAGCTATTAAACAACATCCATACAGGTCAAATCCTATCCAGTTAGAATGCATCCGTAAAGAGGTTCACTACATGCTTGACAATGACATTATTACACCTAGTAGTAGTGACTGGTCTTCCCCTTGCGTATTGGTACCTAAAGCCGATGGATCCATGAGGTTTTGTGTGGACTACCGTAAGGTAAACAAAGTGACAAAAACTGATTCCTATCCAATACCAAGAATCGACGATCTAATAGATCAAGTGAGTAATGCTAAGTTTGTGACGAAAATTGACCTATTGACGGCGTATTTTCAGATTCCCCTGACGGAGAGGGCTCAGGAGATATCATCGTTTGTAACCCCTGACGGACTGTACAAATTTAAGGTCATGCCCTTTGGTATGGTTAATGCACCCTCTACTTTTCAACGGTTAATAAATACCATTACTCAGGACATTCCTAAATGTCATGCATACCTCGATGATATTGTTGTCTTTAGTGACGATTTTAAATCTCATTTAGATCAACTACATTTGTTATTTACGAAATTGACTCATTCTAATCTCACCATTAACTTGACTAAGAGTCAGTTCTGCCATGCAACCATCGAGTATCTAGGTCACATAGTGGGAAATGGTTTGGTAAAACCATTAAATGCAAAGGTTAAGGCTATTCGTGAGTTCCCTGTTCCTGAAACCTGTAAATTACTCCGTAGTTTTCTCGGGATGGCGGGGTACTACCGTCGGTTCTGTCAAAATTTCTCAACCATTACATGTCCATTAACAAATCTATTAAAGAAGAATTGCACTTTCAAATGGTCTAATGAATGCCACCAGGCCTTTGATAAATTAAAAGATGTTCTTTCTGAGGCACCTGTATTAGTAACACCCAATTACAGTAAACCCTTTAAAATTACCGTTGACGCGTGTGATACAGGGATGGGAGCGGTCATTTCCCAAAAGGGTGATGATTCACTGGAACACCCGATTAGTTTTTACTCTCAAAAATTTGATAAGCATCAAAGAAACTATAGTGTGATAGAAAAGGAACTTTTAGGATTAATCCTGGCATTGAAACATTTTGATTTTTATATCAATGGTTCTCCATATCCAATTGATATTTTAACTGATCATAACCCTTTAGTTTTCCTTTCCAGGGTTAAACAGAACCAAAGAATTATTCGCTGGAGCTTATTCCTCCAAGCATATAATTTAAATGTGTTATATTTACCAGGTAAACAAAATGTGGTCGCTGAGACGTTGTCGCGCATGTAACTGGTAAACCAGAAGATAAAGTCAGTTTCTCATGAAATGTTTTTCTTTTATGTCATTCATTGTATTGATTAACATTTATATTATTGTAAATATGACAATAAATAAACTATGTTTTGAAATATTGCAATATGAAACATTACAGAACAAAACTTCAAATTCTACTAGAAACAATCATACGTTGTAAGGTAAAAGGTAACTATTGCATACATCAGTTGCACACACACCGGTATTTAACTTGAATACATCCACACTTGTGTTTGTTCAATTGATTATTGATGTGTTTTGAAAATTGTTTGTTTCTATGTCGTCATGTTATAATTTGGGTGTCTTATTTTATGCTATGTAAAAGCTAAATCAGCTGAGATTATAACATTTTTTTTTAAATATTCTTGATGTCATAATTGAGACATCATAATAATCATATAATAACTGAAAATCATTAGTTAATGATACAGTGATCGGTTATAAATAAATTAAATTTTCTAAAGAATTATCTATCAATTATTAATCGGTTCCACTTATTTGGGTAATTCATATCAATTCTGTGGGAATTGGTTATTGGTGGTAATAGTTTTATGGTCAACGTTGTACACACAATAATCATAATTGTAAATATTAATTGATAAATAAATGTTTAATTAATAATCATTGATACGATAATGTGATAAGGGATTCCATAATAGCGACTTTGTTATTAAGGGGATATGTAATATATGGTTCATTTTAATCTTTAAAAGATTGTCCAATAGTCAATTAAATCTTACGAATAGTTTGGGAATTCGGTTCATTTTATGGGTACTCTACAAAGAATTCCATACTTAACGCTGTCTGTAATTCCTTTGTGTCTTAAGGGGGGGCGAGTGTTACGAGTAGATTTATTTCCATATTATATTGGTTTTGTTATTATTAACTAAAGTTAAAATGAAATAATCTTAAACCCGAAATGTTTCCGTGTTAGGAATAAAACATGCATATGTCTAGACACTACGTCATAGCGATAAAATACGTCATATGCACGAGGGTGGAATACCGTTTAGTTTAGTTCTAGTTTGGGCGCTAATGTGTGAGGACTGTTTTTGACCACTTTCTTAAAGATAGGATTACAGCTTAACTCATTATAGAAGAATCTCAACTGATTAAGTTTCATTATATAATACTGGTACATGTATTCTGTGGTATTGTTATATTTTATCATCTCAACTTGTTGGAATAAAATTGTGTTCAATTTCAAACAGGATTGTGGATTTCCTATATATTAAGGTACAGTTTATCTAAATCACTTTATACACAAAAGATTCATATCGCGACGAGTCAAATAAACATCAAAACTAATTCAATAACATCAATATAAATTCTTATACAACCTTGTGAGATCCAAGATGGATATGAATCAAAATAATATATAATAATACATTACTAAAAATATCATCTAACGTCAGTAGCTGATTTCTCACGTGACAAAAGATTGGGGGCTCAAGTCCTGGATCTAAAGTTTGTATGTATAAGAAATTAAGAATATACAACTGTTTTAGTGAAAACGATTTACAACAAATATTTATTCAAATTCTGTCTACGTGGGAGGCACTGTCTGTGTTCGGACATACTGTTGTCAGCTTTGTACACAACCATCCTTAAAATTTATCTTCTACAAATTAACAGTGGTGTAAAAATATTTCAAAGGACTTTATAAAAGGTAAAGTTGAAATTTTTTATCTTCTATTTACGTCATTAATATAAAACATGGCGGAAGCTAATCTTACGTTGGAGCAATTGAATATTTTTGCTATCACGTCAGAACAGTTAACTAGCATGTCACTAACCCAGTTAAAAGAGATGTCAAATTCTCTGGGAATAGACATTACTGAAGTTACACCAGTAAGGAGTAAATTGATTCAAGATATTAAGGAATGTTTGAAAAGACATGGTGCAATGCTTGAAGAAAATACTATGAATAATGAAGAATCAGTGGTTCTCAATGTATCAGAAACCCTGAAAACAGACATAAATAACCATGAATTTAAAATGAATGGAAATGAACTAAGTGCAGACATGAAATTCCAGTTAGAAATGAAGAAGTTAGAAATTCAAGTACAATTAGAGGGTAAAAGAATAGAAGTACAATTACAATTGAAGGAGAAAGAATTGGAAAAAGAAAGAATCGCTAGTAATGAAAGGATTGAATTGGCAAAGTCTCGTTCATCAACTCATACGATTCAGGAAACAAATAATGTAGAACTATATAAGTTTAAAAAGCATGTCCCAAGCATGGAGAACATAGAGATTGATGAGTTCTTTATGGTCTTCGAAAGAAACTCGATTGATTATAAATTTCCTGAAGATAAGAAAGCCGTACTTTTACGTTCAGCTCTAACAAAAGGCAAGGCTCTAGATGTTGTATTGAATTTGACTCCAGAGGAATGCAATGATTATGAACTAATAAAGAGCAGAGTACTATTGAGTTATGTTCTAACTCCAGAAAAGTATCGAAAGTTATATCGTGAGTACAAGAAGGAACCAGAAGTTTCACATGTTGACTTCCTGAGATTAGAGAAAAAGTATTTTGATCGATGGTTACGTTCTAAGAATGTGAATAAAGATTATGAGAAACTATATAATCTCATACTGATGGAGGATTTTACTGAGAAGATTCGCACTGATATAAAAGTTCATTTGGCTGATCGTGGTATTGAAATAGCAGAACAAGCAGCAGTTAAAGCCGATGAATACGTCATTATTCACCAACATAGCCATTATTTTCAAAATGACAGAACAAGTTTGAGGACTCAAAACAGTAATACAGAGAGGAAGTTAAGATCGACAGATGATAAAAGTAAACAAAAAGCCGATAAACAAGAGAATTCAAGTTTTGTACAAAAGAGAATTACCTGTACATTCTGTAAGAAAGATGGACATATCAAAGAGAATTGTTGGAGTCTACATAAAGAGAAAAGACCCATTAAAAACAAGAACAACGTGGTTTTATCACACATCGCCGTACAAACTGAAACTCATAGAAATAAAACTGCCCACAAAAGAATTAAAACTGATAGAAAGACATTTGATGTTAGTCATGAGGAGATGGCGAAACACGCATGTCCAAGTTGCTCAAAGTCGGAAAAAGTCTTTGAAATGAAGACCGAGGCTATTGAACATTCTAGTTTCAACTCCAAAGGGAGTGTGACAGATGAGCAATCAGTAAATAAAACGTTTACTTATGGAGGCAGTAGTGTAGCAAGAAACTCAGTAGGCAGAGAACTACCCGAGTGCATGCTATCGGATGTTAGCGAGGGCTATGTGTCACCTATAGATAATCAAGCTAGAGAACGGAAGATTAAAATTCTACGTGACTCCGGTGCTGATATATCTCTACTGTTGAAGAATACTGTACCAACGTCGAAATTGACTCATACAGGCCAGTATGCCTTAATCAGTACTATGGCTGGAACACTTACGGCACCGTTACATCGTATACAGTTTAAGTGTAATTACTTCACTGGATCTGTTATTGTTGGGATAGTGAAGAAATTTCCCTACAGAGGCATTTCATTACTTTTAGGAAGTGACATTGCCAAAAATCAGGTACATCCTGTACTTAAAGAAACCAAAGACTCTGTTCAGTGTAGGAATACTGAAAATTCAGTATGTGTTATCACCAGAGCTATGGAGAAACAGCAGATGACTAATGAATCGACAAAGAAACCAGAACCAACACCAGAGATTGACTTGCAAGCAACCTTCATGGCGGATGTTCTAGGTGGTCACTCAAGTCATACTGATCAAAATAATTTGTCGCCTAGACAACTACTCATTCTTGCTCAAGGCAAAGATCCAGAGATCGGGAAGCTAAAAGAGGAAGCAAAGAATGAAGGAGAATTAGAAACAATGGCCGCAGGTTATTACCTGAGGGACGACTTGTTAATGAGGAAATGGAGAGGGAAAGAAAACGACGATGAAACATGCAGCGAAGTACATCAAATCGTGGTACCCAATGTTTACCGCAAGGACATACTACATATGGCCCATGATTCACCGTATGCTGGTCACCTAGGGATTCAGAAAACCTTCGATAGGATTCTTCCATATTTCTTCTGGCCTGGCCTACGTCGTGACGTCACATCGTTTTGCAGATCATGTCATATCTGCCAGATGGTCGGCAAGCCGAATCAGACCATTCCGGTAGCTCCTCTACGACCCATACCAGCATTCTCAGAACCCTTCAGTCACATCATTATAGACTGCGTCGGTCCGTTGCCTAAAACTAAGGCTGGCCACCAGTATCTGTTCACTATAATGTGTTCGGCAACGAGATTTCCAGAGGCTATTCCTCTACGTAGCATCAATGCCGACAAAATCTCTGATGCACTTATCGGATTCTTCACCCGATATGGTCTTCCGAAAACTGTGCAGTCAGATCAAGGTTCAAATTTCACATCGAAGTTATTTCGCCAAGTCTTAGAACGGCTGGGTATTCGTCATGCAGTATCGAGTGCATATCATCCACAGAGTCAAGGCGCACTGGAACGATACCACCAAACATTGAAAAATATGCTCCGTACTTTCTGTTTCGAGCATAACGACGACTGGGATCGTGGTATTCCCTTCGCACTCTTCGCAACTAGAGAGGCTGTACAAGAATCTCTTGGTTTCAGTCCCTTTGAACTGGTATTCGGACACACAGTTCGTGGACCACTAAAGCTGTTACAAGAGACATGGTTGTCATCCACTGAAGACACTGGTCTACTGACATACGTGGAAAATTTTAAAAATAGACTGTATAATGCATTAAAAGTTGTCAGATCTAATCTTTTGCAGGCACAAGACAGGATGAAGGTCTATTATGACGTCAACGCAAGAACCCGTATCTTCCAACCTGGTGATAAAGTTCTCATGCTGACGCCACTGTCTGGTCAACCCCTGAGTGCCAAGTTTACAGGACCCTACGAGGTTATGGCTAAGCTTAGTGAGGTTAACTATCTTGTAAAGACCCCTGATAGACGGAAATCGCAACGAGTGTGCCATATCAATATGTTGAAACCATACATTACCAGAGAAGAACAAAATGTTGTTGCCTCGGTAAACACTGTTATTAAAGTCGGGAATAATTCACCCGAAATTGAGCGTGAAGTGGCAGAAAGCAAACTGCAAAATACAAAGGCTCTGAAAAACCTAAATGAAAAATTGGCACATTTACCTGATTGCGAACAATCCGCTATCAAAAGTCTAATTAATGAAAATATCCATTTATTTGGAGATGTACCTAGTAGAACTAGTGTAGTTAAGCATGATGTTATTTTAAATGAAAATACTAAAGCTATTAAACAACATCCATACAGGTCAAATCCTATCCAGTTAGAATGCATCCGTAAAGAGGTTCACTACATGCTTGACAATGACATTATTACACCTAGTAGTAGTGACTGGTCTTCCCCTTGCGTATTGGTACCTAAAGCCGATGGATCCATGAGGTTTTGTGTGGACTACCGTAAGGTAAACAAAGTGACAAAAACTGATTCCTATCCAATACCAAGAATCGACGATCTAATAGATCAAGTGAGTAATGCTAAGTTTGTGACGAAAATTGACCTATTGACGGCGTATTTTCAGATTCCCCTGACGGAGAGGGCTCAGGAGATATCATCGTTTGTAACCCCTGACGGACTGTACAAATTTAAGGTCATGCCCTTTGGTATGGTTAATGCACCCTCTACTTTTCAACGGTTAATAAATACCATTACTCAGGACATTCCTAAATGTCATGCATACCTCGATGATATTGTTGTCTTTAGTGACGATTTTAAATCTCATTTAGATCAACTACATTTGTTATTTACGAAATTGACTCATTCTAATCTCACCATTAACTTGACTAAGAGTCAGTTCTGCCATGCAACCATCGAGTATCTAGGTCACATAGTGGGAAATGGTTTGGTAAAACCATTAAATGCAAAGGTTAAGGCTATTCGTGAGTTCCCTGTTCCTGAAACCTGTAAATTACTCCGTAGTTTTCTCGGGATGGCGGGGTACTACCGTCGGTTCTGTCAAAATTTCTCAACCATTACATGTCCATTAACAAATCTATTAAAGAAGAATTGCACTTTCAAATGGTCTAATGAATGCCACCAGGCCTTTGATAAATTAAAAGATGTTCTTTCTGAGGCACCTGTATTAGTAACACCCAATTACAGTAAACCCTTTAAAATTACCGTTGACGCGTGTGATACAGGGATGGGAGCGGTCATTTCCCAAAAGGGTGATGATTCACTGGAACACCCGATTAGTTTTTACTCTCAAAAATTTGATAAGCATCAAAGAAACTATAGTGTGATAGAAAAGGAACTTTTAGGATTAATCCTGGCATTGAAACATTTTGATTTTTATATCAATGGTTCTCCATATCCAATTGATATTTTAACTGATCATAACCCTTTAGTTTTCCTTTCCAGGGTTAAACAGAACCAAAGAATTATTCGCTGGAGCTTATTCCTCCAAGCATATAATTTAAATGTGTTATATTTACCAGGTAAACAAAATGTGGTCGCTGAGACGTTGTCGCGCATGTAACTGGTAAACCAGAAGATAAAGTCAGTTTCTCATGAAATGTTTTTCTTTTATGTCATTCATTGTATTGATTAACATTTATATTATTGTAAATATGACAATAAATAAACTATGTTTTGAAATATTGCAATATGAAACATTACAGAACAAAACTTCAAATTCTACTAGAAACAATCATACGTTGTAAGGTAAAAGGTAACTATTGCATACATCAGTTGCACACACACCGGTATTTAACTTGAATACATCCACACTTGTGTTTGTTCAATTGATTATTGATGTGTTTTGAAAATTGTTTGTTTCTATGTCGTCATGTTATAATTTGGGTGTCTTATTTTATGCTATGTAAAAGCTAAATCAGCTGAGATTATAACATTTTTTTTTAAATATTCTTGATGTCATAATTGAGACATCATAATAATCATATAATAACTGAAAATCATTAGTTAATGATACAGTGATCGGTTATAAATAAATTAAATTTTCTAAAGAATTATCTATCAATTATTAATCGGTTCCACTTATTTGGGTAATTCATATCAATTCTGTGGGAATTGGTTATTGGTGGTAATAGTTTTATGGTCAACGTTGTACACACAATAATCATAATTGTAAATATTAATTGATAAATAAATGTTTAATTAATAATCATTGATACGATAATGTGATAAGGGATTCCATAATAGCGACTTTGTTATTAAGGGGATATGTAATATATGGTTCATTTTAATCTTTAAAAGATTGTCCAATAGTCAATTAAATCTTACGAATAGTTTGGGAATTCGGTTCATTTTATGGGTACTCTACAAAGAATTCCATACTTAACGCTGTCTGTAATTCCTTTGTGTCTTAAGGGGGGGCGAGTGTTACGAGTAGATTTATTTCCATATTATATTGGTTTTGTTATTATTAACTAAAGTTAAAATGAAATAATCTTAAACCCGAAATGTTTCCGTGTTAGGAATAAAACATGCATATGTCTAGACACTACGTCATAGCGATAAAATACGTCATATGCACGAGGGTGGAATACCGTTTAGTTTAGTTCTAGTTTGGGCGCTAATGTGTGAGGACTGTTTTTGACCACTTTCTTAAAGATAGGATTACAGCTTAACTCATTATAGAAGAATCTCAACTGATTAAGTTTCATTATATAATACTGGTACATGTATTCTGTGGTATTGTTATATTTTATCATCTCAACTTGTTGGAATAAAATTGTGTTCAATTTCAAACAGGATTGTGGATTTCCTATATATTAAGGTACAGTTTATCTAAATCACTTTATACACAAAAGATTCATATCGCGACGAGTCAAATAAACATCAAAACTAATTCAATAACATCAATATAAATTCTTATACAACCTTGTGAGATCCAAGATGGATATGAATCAAAATAATATATAATAATACATTACTAAAAATATCATCTAACGTCAGTAGCTGATTTCTCACGTGACAGCATGGAGTGTGTGTGTGTGTGTCAAAGATTTGTGTACCAATACATTGGACTAATAAATACAGGATTAATATTAATACACTTTAAAACAAAATTTAAAAAAATGAGTAACAAACATATATTATATTATAAAACTAGGTATAACTCAAACCATATAATGAGTAGCATAATAAGTAAAAGTAGATCAGGATTGTATTCAATGCACTTCAAGCTATGTGTTAAAATATAAAGCCAGAAAATGAAAAAAAGATAATAGAACAAGGAGCGATCCTTATTTTTTTATTAAACTATAAATCTAATGAGACTGTGATACTCACTGCTGGCACACTCCAAATCACACCCCAGATCAAGAAGACCCGAGAATACACTTGAAACGCAGTAAGAACCCAGTTTGAGCGGACTACACCAGTCATACTGTGCACAATCTAAAAACAAACATTAAACACATGTTGTTGTTTTTTTAAGTTGCTGAATTAAACCCCTAAAAAAACAACTAAAATGTAACTAGAAAAAGAAACCACGTTTTTAAACAACTAAATCAAAATTGGGGGCACGGTGGCGCTGCGGCAGTACGTTCGACTCTTTTCCCTGGTCTGAAGGGTGTCCACGAGTCTACCCAGCTCTGATGGGTACCTGGCCTTAGTTGGGTTAAAGTAGATTAAAGGTGGCTGTGCATAGTGCTGGCCACACAATCACCTAGTATGCTGTGGCCACAGAAACTGGTGAACGCTGCTTCACCAAATCAAAATTAAAATTCTCAAACATACAGACCAAAATTTTAACTCTTGACACTTTAAGCACATTGTCATGAATTCACATCAAACACTGGACTGACCAAAAATAAAATTTAAAAAAAATGTATATAATAGTTGTAGATTTGTAATTCCAAATTGTGGTTGAAAATCGTAACCCCTGACAAACTAAAACAAAAACTCTGATTTTATCATCTACAGCATAGGTTCTCAACGGGGGCGATATCGCCCCCGGGGGGCGGTCAGAAGCTTTAGGGGGGGGGGCGCTGACATTCCCGGGGGCGATTGGGGGGCGATGAAGGGCAAGTGGGCGGTACAAACGTACCTGATATATTTTAACACCTCAGCTATTTGAATCGATTAGTTTTTGGAAGATGAAATGTGATGTAAACGCAAGTGCTGATAAATATCTGATATCCCCCAACATGATGCCCACATATTAATATATTTAATAAGAAATAGGAATCGCAGTGACTTTTTGATTAAGTAGGGGTCAGTATTTGGAAAATATAGTGTGCGGCCAGGCTGGTCCTGTGGTTGGTTCACCGGACTTTTAACCTTGCTGATCGATCACTGTCGCCCTAAGATCTGCTAATATTAATGATATTTTGATCTCTAATTAACCGAGATGTCCTTAATGTGTTTTAATCATGTAACACAAAATACAGAACATTGTTAAGTGGTAAGTAGTAATCAGACAAACTGTGTAGTTATCGTAATACTTGAAAATATACATATAAATTCTTTAGTCATATAATATTTATATAATTTTCAAATACTGGTTTGCATAGGCAGGATGGCAAACCAGTACTGGGCAAAAAAAAAAGCCAATTACCAGATGGTGTAAGGAGGCAAAATTTTTGACTATCTTGGTCAGCATTTTTTTTTATACTCACTTCACTTTAGACCTATAAACAGTATATTTTGTACATTTTGTAGGAAATGAATGCATTTTTAAGTTTAGCTACATTCCTAGAGTGAGTAAAGTAACCGTCAGACTGAATTGATCCATAAGGGCCGGTGTAGCAAGGTTAACCAGTTTCTGCAAACTAGGGGATTGCGTGGCCAGTACAAAGCCCACCCGCCTTTACTTCACCTCAACAAATGTCAGGTACCCCTCATAGCTGAATAGACTCAGGGCCACCCTCAAGTCCCTGGAACCAATCGTAGCCTTCACCAGGATTCTAACGGAGGACAGTTAGTACATTAGATCACTGTGCCACTTCCGCCCCTTCCCTACAGTAAAGATGTCTCTATTTTATCTAATATGATGCACTTTGTGGAAAATCTTTAATAGTATATGTTGCTTTTATGCTCAGAAAAGCCATATAAATGTCAGTGGTTCAGTAAGTAAAAGGAAAATATCTTGGTCACTGAAAAAAACATTCGGGGAAAAGCAGGTTCCGGACTTCATCCCAAGATTATAGATGTCCTTATAATATCTTTTAATATATGACAAATTGTGTGGACATTCTTACATTCTTAAATGTTACTTATAGGCTAAAATAAGCCATATTATTGTGAGTGGTTCAGGAATTAGAAGAAAAACCACAGAAAAACAACAAAAGTTTTGGAAACGCAGATCTAGAACCCAATGTCTAAAGAAAAGATGTTTTTCCAACAAAAGACATGTTGTAAACATCATGCGTCACCTCAAGTATTGCAGCTGTCTGGCAGATCTGAAGAATTCTTTCCACATCCTTGTACAGGTACAGATAAGAGTGGGTCGTGAAAATTTGACACACCATGATGACCAACATGACTGTCCACCTGAAAGCAAAATGTAACAGTCAGAGAGCTTAAAGGCAAGAAAATTGTATGGTCATTAGAAAATATGTCAGCAGAGAATCATCTGGTCAATTTATATTTGGGCCTGAACTAAAACACTTTTTCACATTGCTCTCTGTGTGTACATATGGTAAATATTGTATACAACTGTTGTTTATACCAGGGCTGTGGAGTCGGAGTCGAGAGTCGGAGGAAATTTTGAGTACCTGGAGTCGGAGTCGGCAAAAAATGCACAGACTCCGACTCCAACTAAATTTAGATTGTAAAAATGCAAGCCTTCATTTATTTAAAAAAACTGATCAATAGGCCTACAGACTCTATAGTGATATGAGAAAGTAAAGTATCTGTTTCTTCCCTACTTAAGTTCCTATCTCTATAGTCATACTATATCGGGTCGACACACACAAAAAGTCTTTTGAACTAATTTGAAATGCGTCATTAGACTGAACGTCATAAAGACTGCACGACGCCGGTATTGCTGCGCTATACAAGTGCCCAAATTACCATTAACATTCTTTGTAATGAGTTCAAATGCTAGGACATGGCGCGCGCGGTTTTCTTGGAATGCTAAACACTGCCTTAGTAGGCAATAGTTAGGCCTAGGCCACAGGTCCTAAATAAAACTCATCTTAAGCTACTAGTGTACAAGCATACCTTTACTAGAGGCCTAGAGAGGCTTTTACAAATTTATGATTATTTCCATAATGTAATTTGCGTTCAATAGGCCTACAAAAAAATGCCGCCTTTACGACTTATAAATGCGCTACGCACGCAACGCACAATTAGGAGCGCCAATATTTATACTTTTCAAAGTGTTGTGTTCTGCTTAGAGATGTTAAACAAAAACCGGAATACTGGATTCCGGTTTTGAAACTGACAACCGGTTTTGATTTTCAAAATACCGCGTCTGTGCTTTATTATTAACGGCTCTATTAAATACACATTCTTTTGATTCTCATTCAACACATTATTTTACATATATGCCTTTTCATATGCTTCTTAATATTATGGTCAACGAAAATCGGTTATTTGATTATCACTATTGAAAAATTGAAAGCTATTATCTGTTTTAATCAATTAGCCCAGATTTGTTTAGTTCAAAAGAATTTTATGGTAAAGAGTACAAAATTATATTGTATTCACACAAATCAACCCATTGAATCTTGAATGCCCTGCAAACACTAATTAAGTTTGAAGTATTTTTAAAAAATAACCACAAAACTACGCACATTTGGCTTTTCCGGCATGTGACTTGTGATATTGCGCGGGGAAGGGGGAGAAGGGGAACTGAAATCCGGTTTTAAACCGGTTTTATAGAACCAATAACCGGTTTTAACATCCCTAGTTCTGCTGTTACACGGAACGCAGCGCCCATGTGTAACCTAGCCTCTCACTGGTAAGGAATAAACCGTTTGTCCCTTGGAGTCGGCGATCGTGACCTCTACTGATCAGGCCCCACGAGAGGGGGATACAGCCAGTACGCTATACCGGGGCCCTCAAGTGTGTAAGGGGCCCATGAATATTTAAAATTAAATACCGTAAATCCCAGCCAGTAGTCCTGTGGTAATTACATGTAGACAGTGGTGTAGCTAGGGGAGGGGGGTCCAAATCCGAAAGTCCCCCCGGGAACCTACTTGAGGGGGGGCCCAAAAGGAGTGTTCGAAATTTTTTTTTTGCAGGGGCCCCTAAAGAGGCCAAGCCCCCAGGCCCCCAAATCCCTAGCTACGCCACTGCATGTAGATGTCTGTTGCCTTTCTTTCCTTCAAGGAATGTACAAAATACATTCGCATATTAATACAGAGGAGTTGGAGTCGGAAGTAAAAAAAATGAGGAGTCGGAACATTTATCTACCGACTCCGCAGCCCTGGTTTATACAATGCATATTGAATTAGTAGGATTTAGTCTACACATTGTATAGTTAGAATTGTGCTTATAGTGCTCATAGATTTTTTTTTAACTTGTATTTAATTATGGCTAAGAGATTTTGTATTTATCATAGTACTAGTGGTTATGCCCGTCAAAATGACGGAGAAACAAATGACTAAAATTAGTAGTACCTAAATATTTCTAGTAAAAATTTTCCAACAGCATTTTAAGCTGATTCAGGGATATCCCTTTTAACACCTTTTGCACTGAAACCTACATAAGCACAGATGTGTATATGTTTAGCAGTTGTTTTTGAAGATGGTTTTACATAATTTATTTATAATCCAGCAGTGTTGTATGTAATTAGGTTTGCATTGGAATTCTATTTGAAACTTGTACATCATCATCATTCCGATCTTGCAGCCATCTGGGCACTTGCCCTTCAGCCTAAGGCTATGGTGAAGAAATTGCAGACTTTGTTGCAGCTGTTCATAGTTTGAATACAGGGTGTTAGAGAGACTTGGTGTTATAGGGAGGTAGACTTTTCGTATGTCCTGCAGTGCCGGACAGTCAAAAAGGTGATGAGCAACTGTTTCATTTTGGTATTTACAGAGGGGGCCTGCCGCCACTTTTTCTGGTTTGATGCGGTTACTTGTACATACAAGTTCAGTGATTTAAATTATGAAATACTAAATTCTTCTTTAAATGTTTATTGAGTGGCTTTTAAGTGTAATATTTCACATTGAACCAAACCAGACTCTAGACAGAAAATTAGCTGTAAATAACTGATAAAGTATGCTTAAAATATGCATGATTAACATAGCTTAGGCCTCACTATAACTTCATTTTTCTTTCTGCACATCATATGCTAATGCATGCACATTCATTAACATGTTCAAAATATGTACTTTGTACTGGCTTTTGGTTAAGGTTTTTTTGTGTGACCTATATTGGCATTTTGCTGATTGGAGAGCTCGTTTGATAGTAACAAATAATAACAAAAGTTTTGCTGAAAATAGACTAAGAATAACTAGAGCTAGAAACATAGTGCTTCACGGGTTAACAGAATGCTGTAGCACAAATTCTGAATACATTAGTTCAATGATCTAGCCCACACCCACAAAAAAAAATAATGCAACACAGTTATAATTTAGGTTTATAAGCATTTTGATTGTTGTTTTTCAGAGATAGACTGTCATGATTTATGCAAAATTAATACTTTGCTCTCAAACCGTCTTGCATGAAGACAGGTGTAACAAAATAGACACCAAATTCAATAGATTTTTTTTTTTTGTTGTTGATAAAAGATAATTTAAAAATGCTATTTTTTTCTTGTGTTTATTTGTCACTAAAGTAAAGTATCAGCTACAGAAATATTATGCTCTTTGCTATTTTCTTCTATTTATTTTATTTGTATTTCCAGATTTCAAATTATCTGAGCTTATTTGAGAACCTCTTACCAGGAATACAAAAGATGACATAAAATGAGCAGTGAAAAGCAATAACAATGTTTATCTTTTTGAAAAAAAAAAATTGTTTCATAGAACCTTCATTTTTTAACTGTCTGCGATAATTAGCTAGGTCTAAAACCAGATCTAAAAAAAAGAATTTTTAAAATGTTGATTTGAAGAACTCACGTGATTAGCAAATGAATGAAATGCAAACATTTAATTTACAATTCATAACAGTAGCAATTTACAGTCACATGGTAGCGACAAAAATAATTTTATGGTTGGGGGTCGCCATAACAGAAAGAGCTGTATTAAGAAGGGGCTGCATTAAAAAGGTTGGGAACCACTGTTTTAGACAGCTGGTTTGGTTGTGGTGAATTTAAAAAAAAATTTTTTTATAATTTGGTAAATTCACACCAGATCTGGTTTTCAAAACTATAACATAACTTAAAAAAACATTATATTATATTGAAATTTGTGATGTCACTGATTCCGTACCTAATAAAAAATAATAAAAAATAAACAAGCAGGTATTGAGGTGTTTGATGTAAAACTTTTTTGTGATATAAATAAATAATTTTACTAATTAAAAGTGTACATTTTGTATATATCTAAAAATATGGACCAGAACATTTTTAACATAGGCCATAGAAGGCTAGTCTAAAATTTTATAAAATTTAGTCAAGAGGAAAATAAGGCGTGTGAGGTAACTCAAATAATTATAATCGTAAGTGTACTAATTCTTCAGCTTCATTTTTCCTTCTTTGAATTACTTTGTCCTAGAGCTAGGTCGACTAGAATTTCAAAAGTTAAAAATTAATAACTTTTAAAAATTTGTTATCCAATTTCAATAAATGATAGGCCTATAGTCTACTAATGAAATCATCTCTTCAAAGCTTTTCGATTAATAGGCCTACATTGCAAGAAATTATTTTTTTTTTTTAAATTTCCAATCACATAGCATCAAGACAAGAGCCCAATAACTTTGTGAATAACAAGAGTTTGAAGTTAGAAGAGTCAAGTCAGTCAAGAGTGGAGGTGTGCACCTTCCAACCTTAAAACAAGGCAGGTTTCACAAAATGGCCACCAAATGATGGAGATTTATTGTTTATTTAAAAAATAAAAATTGTTGATACAAAATGCTGTTTTCTTTACTTGTATGTGTTTATATGTCCATAAAGTATCAGCTGCATCAGTATTGTATGTTTTAATTATATTTTTGTGTTGTTTATATTAATTTAAACACCCTCAAACGTTACATAATCCACCGATCCCATTTCCCGATTTTTTGTATACATTTGAAAATCACTTGCCAGGAATAAATAAAGCCGAAATATTATGTTTTTTTAATGTTTAACATTCATAAACATGTTAATTTTCCCTAGGCCACCATGAGAAGCACAAAAAAATGTTTTTTCTTTTGAAAAAAACATGTTTTAAAAAGCCCTAATTTGTACGGCCTATCTGTGGATTTTTTCCGCCGCTGAGACTAAGTCTAAAACTAGATCTAAAATAAGATTTATCTATGTAATTTCGTAAAACTCTTTTAATTTTAACCAGAAATTTAATTCTTTTCATAAAAACAAAGTGTGTTTTAAATATTTAGCCGAATAATTCATTTTATTAGTAAATAAATGAAAATCGATTGGTACAAAAAAGGCTTCGGACTAGCAAAGATAACGTTCGCTGTCAAAACAAGATTCGAGACTACGGTCAATTTAAATGCACACGTGCGAATTATAGAATGTAAATCCGATCGGATAGCTTAAAAATTACATTTGATGCACTTTTTGAGTTCGCAAAAAGAGGATTTTTTATTTTTTTTAACTCTATCGGTGCAAAACGTTCGCTTTTTGGAACGTTCGATCGATGTCGAAAAAGTATTTTCTAAAACACTATTTACACATTTATTTTCCGATTTCCGACTATTTGTGTACTATCTACGGCAACAAAATACTATTATTTATAGTTTTAAACTAAATTTACGCAAACTATTGTGGTTTAAACGTTAAAAATCCTTTTTTTCGCTTTTAACACACACGCTTTGTTTACGTCCAATAAAGCCACGTTTTTTTCAAAATGGCGGCGACATCGGTAGTTCAAGACTTTATGATGCCCGAGTGCGAAATCACGTTTTATTGTAAAAATAATAATAAAACACAACACAAACACTGATATATTTACGTTTTGTGAGTTTATTTGTCATAAAAGTATCAATTTCAACACTATTGTGTGTTTTAATGCTAGTTTGATGATGTTTAGTCTAACTCATTTTGTAGCCCCAGAAACTTTTTGATAGAGGGAATTTCCCGATTTTTAAATGATTAATTATAAAATATTGAAATATCAGCTGATTTTATAAGTGTCATATTTGGATTTCTGGACTTTTAGGCTTTAAAATGACATATAATACTATACTATAGCTTAACATCAGGGATGCCAGCAGGCCTAGGCAAAAAAGCCTGAAAATTTTTTCTCTCCAAAAACTAATATGAAAGCTTGAACGCGCGACAATACGTATAGTGACACAAACCATAAACATTATTCATTATTTTCAATTTAGCCTAACTATTATGTAATGCAAATAGTGGTGTACTTACAAACTTTACATAAAAGCAGCATTTGTAAAAGAAGGGCATGAAGGGGAGGAACAGCTAATTGTTTGTCTATTTCTTGAGAGGGTTGCCCTTTAAAGGGCTTCCCTTTCTCTTTTTTGCATTCATGTGTGCACCAAACAATACCTGGCTCCTTTATCTTTCTAATATAGTCAGAAAAAAAAAATGTCCCAACTGATACTTTTCTTCAAGCCAAGCCCACTTAAACTTGTGCTTAACATTTGTTGTCTAAGGTTCCCAACAACAACTCACTTTCTTTTCTGTCCATAAACTCTAAACTTGCCATGATATAATCTAGTTTAGTAGACAATAAAGTTCTTGAATTGATGGCAGTTAGCAGACTTAAGTCCGTAGAGCCATAAAAATGGCTACTAACTTACTTAGAGCCATAAAAATGGCTACTAACTTACTAACTCATATTCATAATTTCATAAACCAGCACAAGCCACTATAAATAATAGACTATCTATATATATATGATCACTATCTTTTTTTTAGTCCGTAGAAATGGCTACTAACTCATTAGTCAGTACTAGTGGACTATCAGTTATTTGTATATTACAATATTATGAATATAAAATTTTTTACAAAATATTCCAAGTCTTGATTAGAAATAAGAATGATTTTAAAGTTCAGAAAACAACCACAAAACAGCTATTCACATTGCATATATTTGGATGTTCGTTTTTCCGCTTAAATTTTAAATCCATTTTTTTTATAGGCCTATGCTGAGGCTATGCTTGATTTAGTTAGCTAAAAACTAGAGTAGCCGGCCGGCGACCACGAAACAAGAAAAAAAAATCGCCGAAACAGTAGGCTACCGACCGGTAGCAAAATCAAAGTTTCGATCCGGCCGGCATTTTCGGGGCTAGCCGAAGATTTTCTAAATGTGCCGATCGGCGATCGCTTTAAAGTTTTGATCCGGCCGGCATTTTCGGGGCTAGCCGGAGATTTTCTAAATGTGCCGATCGACGATCGCTTTAAAGTTTTGTTCCGGCCGGCATTTTCGGGGCTAGCCGGAGATTTTCTAAATGTGCCAATCGGCGATCGCTTAAAAGTTTTGTTCCGGACGGAATTTTCGGGGCTAGCCGGAAATTTTTAAAATGCCTGAAATCTGGCTTTAGCCGGAAAACTGGCATCCCTGTTAACATTATTTTAAAAAAAAAAAACGTAAAAAATGGGAACTCCTGAAATTCTTATTGTGAAACCTGCCACAAGTAAAAAATTACCCTTTCCTAATTGTGTTTAAGTTGTTCTCTTTAATGCAGGATAGTGATTATCCGCACGGTTTTAGACGTGCGGATAACGCCGAGCAATATCCCCACGGTTCCTCTGCGCATTGATCCGCACGGTTTTAGACGTGCGGATAACGCCGAGCAATATCCGCTTGGTTTCTCTGCGCATGCGCATAATAGTTTATCGTTACCTATTTCTTTAATTACTATTTTTTTATCCATTTTAAAAAAGATTTCCTGGTATAGTGGTTAGAACTGCGATCTAGCAACCAGGGTCACGCAGGTTCTACCCCAGCATCATCCACCTTTTTTTTTTATTAGTTATTTAATTTTAGTAAACCGAGATAACCATTTTTTGTTGTCAGCTAGAAAATACAATAACTGACTCCTAAATGATACTTTTTCTTGTATAATAAATAAATGGTATGATAGTGACAATACCTAGTGTTGTGCGCGAATGTCAATTGTGCTTGAGTACAAATGATTCTTTATATTGTTTTAAGTAGGCTATATTGAAAGACAAAATTTATGTAGACCTACCGTAATCAAGTCAAATTTCCATTTGTTTGGATCAATAAAGTAATCTTATCTTATAATTAATTCAAACAAAAAGGTTATTTAGCCTGACTCTTATAACTCTTATGTCTTAATCACAATTAATGACAATTAGAAATTGATGTTAGTTTTAGATTTAGAGTTATAGCCTACTGATGTAGCTATTGTTAGGGTCGTAAGTATTTACGATGGTCTTGGTTAGGCCCGGTTAGGGCTAGGAATATGATCCTAAATAATAACCTATAGGCCTAAAAGTTAATATAAGTCATAAGTATTGCCTAACTCTCACAATATTGTTTGAAAAATTGGGTCTGTTGATAACGCTCTGCATTATAGATCAGCCAACCGTGAGGATAACGTTTGGCGTTATTCTCACTACTGCACGGCCAAAACCGTGCGGATAACGCTCCTTAATTAATTATCAGTTTTTAATTCCTGATAAAAAGGCTAAATTTAAAAAATGCACAATTTTAGTGAATTGAATTATACATCACACATTTCTGGTTGTTTCTCACATCTAAAACTAAAACCGTGCGGATATTGATCGGCGTTATCCGCACGTCTAAAACCGTGCGGATATTGCTCGGCATTATCCGCGCGTCTAAAATAAAACCGTGCGGATAACGCTAGCCTTACCTTAAACTTAACATTAACTTAATGCAAGTCCCAGTCAGAAAATGCATTTTCTAGAATAATATATAAGTAAATAGTACAGGGTATAGATAAAGTGGGCATATATCAATATATCTGTATCCACACCCCACCGGGCCCATCTTCAATCAACTTCAAGAACTTGCAGCTGAGGTGCTACACTTAGCCTACACTGTAACACTCCACTACGCCACCACTAGGCACTAGGAGGCCACTGGCACTACTACTACTACTAGTACTAAAGTACTACTCCACTACACTACACATTTCACTTTGAAGCTTTCAATGTTTCATTAAGAAATAGGCCTTTGCCATGCAAGGTATTCATTTGAAAAAACGAATATTTACCCCAGCATCTGGCTTACATTGTAAGCCACCAAATATGCTTTTACAACTCCATTTTTATTCTTTGAGACCGGTTGATGTGTTGTTATTTGTTCGGACGACATTTTTAGAATTCACAGTTTCGCACCCTGAACTTTGCTACTATAAATCTAATGCAAAATATTAAACGAAACAAAACAAATATCTTTTTTTAACAGGCTATTAAATTTTCTTTTAAATGAAAAAGAAATCGAACTATCTTAAATAAATTATGCATCTATTTGTAATGTTGAATTTTGTATTATACATAAATTGATGATATAGTCGAATATTATTTTAATCTTTGTTTCTATTCTGGTCATTAATACAATAAAAAGTTGGAAGTCGGATTACTTCGCAACGCATGTCAACAAAAATGGTAACCGAGGTTTTATTTTTAAAACTTTTGTAAGAATTAAATACACTGTTAATTATCAATGAAGTATTTTTTTATTTTTATAGTATTTTAGGCATGTGAAATTCAATTTAGATATATCGACTTGGCAAAACTACTTAGGCTAAGCTAAGACAGGCCAGTTAGTCTCAGTTAGGGCCTACTGATTTAGACTCAACTCAGAGTTAGTTCAGTTAGGCTTACAAGACAAGTAGCCTAATACAAGCCTTACACGTAACACTAGTCCCTAGTAGTAGTAGACTAAGTACTAAGACTAAGTACTTTACTTAGCCTATAGTAAGTTATAGTATAGCCTAGACTTAGTAGGGCCTATAAAATATATAGCCTAGTAACTTATAGGAATATAGGATAGGCCTACTAAGTTATACTGTTATACGTTATACTGTTATTTTATACTTAGTATAATTTAGCCTATAAAAAAAAATAGGCTAAATAGTTTTAGCAACTAATACTAATAGTAATAGTAATAGTAATCATACTCATCATACATAGTAATATAGAATATATTGTATGGTAGTTAGGCTACTTAGCTATCCACTAACATAATATATAGCCTATTATAGTCTGTAGTGTATATTATATTATATAGGATATAGGAATATAGGAGGCCTATAATAAGTAGCCTATAGCCGCTCATTATAGGCTATATATATAGTATAGGGCAGTAGAGACTATATCCTATACTACTATAGTATAATTTTTAGAATAATAGTAATAGTCTATATAGGCTAGCTATGACATTTTAATATATAATATATATTTAGGCGTATAGCCTACTTTCTCTTAGGCCCTATTTTGGCCTACTTTAACTTAAATTATTAAAACCAGGGCTTTTTTTGTGACAGTACGCACCGGTACGGCGTACCGGCACCTTTTTCAATGTGGGGAAAAAATTATTACTTTTCTTGTATTTTAACGTTTATTATTAATTTATTATATTATTAATTTGTTAAAATTGAATTATTTAAAAATTGCGTGCAATAAGAATTCAAAATATAAAATGCGAAACTGCTTTAAAAGTTAGGCAATCCATCACTGAGTACCGGCACCTATTTTTTTTACAAAAATAAAGCACTGATTAAAACTATAGGCCTATAAATTATAGGCTTATTACTATAATAGGGCCTATAATATATAATCTCTATGCCATGATAAAAAGCTCTGTGTGTGTGTCTATAGCCAATCAAATTGGATTATTTTAAGACATGTGACCTTTGGCCTATTGCCTTATATTTTACCTTTGCAATTTCACTTAGCACATGTGTCCTCGCTTTCTGAATGGATAACGTAGCGCACTGCTGTCGACCCGGGCTCAATTGTCCAATTTGTTTATACTTTTTTTTTTCAAAAAATTTTTTATTTCAATTAATAGGCCTTACTATTACTTACAAAATTTTTTTTTAAACCATGGGCAACACCGGGCAATTTAGCTTTTTGTTAAATAAAAAGACTTGCTTGCCTATTTTTAACCCTATTATAATATTTATTTTAAATTACTTTCCTAAATTTCTTCAGTAAAAAAAATATAATTTTTCAAATTTTTAGATCTAGGCCTATAGCTTTCTGTTCAATACCCTATACAATTTTTATCTGTAGCTGATACGGGCCCCTCCCCCCAGGGCAACGCCAGTGAATTTAGCTTGTATACTATATAGTTTATAATTATATATTATATTTATGTTATTATATTTGTCAAATATTTGAGTATCCATTTACCTCAAATTAAAGCTGTAAATAAAAAAGCAGTTGTTTTTGTTTTCAGGCTGAGGCAGAAGAAATTATGAAACGAATAATAGATCATAAAGGGGTGACACAGATGATTGTTATTAATAAAAATGGTAGGCATATTTTCACTTGTAACAATATAACACCGGCAGTCTAGCTACAGCATGCATGGATTGCAATGCCAAAGTTTTCAGTTTTAAATCCAGGTTAATACAGAGACTGAGTCTGTCCAGCTCTGATGGATACCTCTTATCCAACATTTGTTGGGGAAAAAGCTACTGCAGGCATTGTACCATCCACACATGACCCCAAAACTCCTTAATTAAAGCTGCTTCACTAGCCCCATGGACTGACATGTTCTTAAAGGAATGCTTACTGTAACTTGAATAGCACACTTGTTGAGTCCTAGGGTAGATAAAGTAAAGTGTATTATTTTTCTTGCCAGAGCATACATGATGTTTTGGGGCCACCTCAATGCTCACTATGCGAACGCTTTTCATATATTCATTATCTTTCTTCTTATCAATTCGCATGAAATGGGTTGACGGAGCTTGTCAGAAAAAATTAACACCTGGACAATATTTAAAACAAGATATCAAAATGTAATACTGAACTCAAAGCACAAATAAGTGCAGGAGACAATAATCTGCTCTATAACTAATAAGAAGATAACAGTAAATTAGTTGAAAAATACAACAACTTATTGCATATGTTTTATCTCTTACGGTTTTTTAAATTCCATTTGCAGGCTCCCCACTTTATACATCACTGGAAAGCAATGAAGCCACTGAAACACAAGTTAAACACATTCATGAGCTATCCATTGCAGCCAGACGCACTGTGAGAGACATGGATCCAACAGACAATCTTGTTTTTCTCAGAACAAGCTCAGACAATTATGAGCTTTTAATATCTCCAGGTATATCTTTTGTGGTTTTATGTCCCAAACATGTTTATTAATTAAAGAACCCATAAAAATAAAAACAAAGTATTTAGTATAAATACATATGCATTTCTGATCTGCATAAGACCTTTAAAGATTTTGCCCTTTGCCACACACAAAAATAAAGAAACAAAACACAATCAGACTTACAAACAAATGTCATTGAGGTGTTTCCAATAAGGATTTAAAAATGCGCACCATAAAATGTAATGGAAAAAAAGTTTTAAAATCGACTTTTAATGGTTTTGGTGGTGGGATATGTGGCTGAATATTAATAGAAGGTGTTGTCATCTGCTCAATGTCTATGTGACAAGTTTAAGTTCAATAAGATGACACGAAGTGGACCAATTAGCCTTTCGAAAATTTGCCAGATAGGCCTACATACTGCAAGAAGTATTTCTTTGGATTTAAAAAAAGATATATATGCATGAATCAAGCTGGACATGGTAATCGCCTGTACTATTGTATTTGCAAATAAATTATACAAAGTAATACAATTTTATCATAACCTCTAACAATTGTTTCCTTTATTTGGTTTATTCTGTGACAGGTCATAATTTTGTTTTATCCACCTATTAAATTTCAAAAACATCACAAATGTTTCTGACAGGCAACAGACCAGCCTGATCTTCAAAGACTAATTGTTTCTCTTCCCATCAAGCTATCGAGTTGAAACTTGGAACATGGACTTGTTTTTTGATGACCACAGATTCTTTCAAATTTTAAGCCACATTCCCCCATGCCCACATATCAGTTTTTATGAGTTTTTCCTTTTTTAAAGGAGAAGATGGAGGGCAGATGTGGGTTCATTTTTAAAAGGCACACCATAAGGCTTTGCATATAAAGGCTTTATACACAAATCTTTTTGTTTTTAGGAGCTGTTTATATACATATTTGTTATCTTCACAGATGAAGAGTTTACAGTGGTTGTTGTACAAGAAACCCCGGAAAAATCACCTAAATAAAGTTCAAACAAGAAATATGAAGAAACATTCTTGTTCTTTCACCAGAATAAAAGTTTAAACTGCAAGCTTTGCGTGTCTGAGTGAAGAATGATAGCATGTCATGATAGCATGTGTCAGAAGCACAACCTTTCACTACAACCTTGATTGGGGCTAGGCTGAATGCATTGTGTTTAAAATGTGTAGTTAATGTTTTTGAATACCTGATGTCCTTTTATTCTATTTCAAAGTAATTTAACTTTATGATGTTTAATAATAAAGATATTTAAAAAAAAAACCACTGGAGTGTTAAAATTTGTATTGGCAAAAGTCTGGTAAAGCAATTGTTGGACTTATAAAATGGAGTTTGCCATATCAGTTCATTAGAAGTAGAAGCAATCATACCAATGTATTTTTACAAGGGATGATTAAATATTTCAACAAAATATTTTGGTATTTGTGTGCGGCTGATATAAATTTTTTTTCAACTATAATTAAAATGTTGTGATTAAATATTTCTATGCCTTTTAAACGTTTATTTAACTGTATCAGATACAGTATTAACATTCATTATTATTAGCATTGTCATTTATTAGAATTATTTACCTCTGGAAATTGAACTATTTGCGCACAAGAAATTGCATAGTAAATATTTTTGACAAAAAATTAAGGTAATTCTTTTAGATGAACATTGAATTCTGTATAAATTATGTAACTATCGCCTCTTATAAATTAAAAAAATTAGTATTCATGTTAACTTTTTAATTTGGAACAATCAATAATTCTTAATTTCAATCGTCGTAATTTCAAAAATAACTTTATGCCTTGAACTAATATCAATATAAAAAACTACACCAAAGCAAAGCAGTATACAATTTTCTTAAATATTTTAATTAACAATTCCTTTTTGTTTTTATAACAGTAAAACAAATTTCTGAATAAATAATCTATTTACATAATGTGTATGCAAGATAAACAAATAAATTATTTTCAACACTTCAACAATACTGTTTACTGATTTCACTTTGTTTAGACATTTGAAAAAAAAAACTGTCACATTTTAACAATAAAATGATTTTTTCTCTAAAAAAAAAAAATAGAATCACAGAAGGGTGGTTGTGATATGAAGTTAGGTATGAAATATTGCAACCAAAGCAGGCCTGGGCCTACATATTCACTTCATTGATACAGGATGAATAAGACAGCATCTTGGTAAATCCCAGTTGTGGTGAAGTTACAGATCAAAGGATGAGATGGAAGCCAAAATTATTTTGTCACAGCTACCGTTACAGCTATAATCGAACACATTTTGTCCTCTGCTGTTCCATTACAAATAAATACCACACTTTGGAGGTTATAGTGAATTATTAGAGACATTATGGGGGCTCAGTGGCCGACCTGCTGCTGCCCATTCGACTGGCGTACCAAAGGTCTGGGATTCAAATCCTGATGATGGCTTGGATTTTTTCCCTGGACTCAAAGGTGTCCCTGAGTCCACCCAGCTCTGATGGGAACCTGACGTGAGTTGGGGTAAAGTAATGGGGGCTGGGCATTGTGCAGGCCACACATCCCTTACTATGCTGTGGCCACAGAAACTGGTGAAAGCTGCTTCAATGGCCCTACGAATCAATTTGGTCCAAGAGGATACTTTAATTATTAGAAATATTTCAAGGACTGCCAGATTATACTCAATGTTAGACACACAAAAACAGCTCCAGATGTAGCCTAGACTTTAAACAAAGTTATTTTACTTTTTCTTTCTTAAAAATAGGCAGAACAAGTCTAAGAATTTCTGAAACTGATGTTATTATTGTCATGATTATACTTGTTGGCATAAAAAAAGAACTACAGATAAATATAATTAACACATAGGAAGTATGTATACATTCTGCTTTAAATGGTTCATACAGATACATTTGTTTTAAACTTTGTCAGTTATAACTTAATGAATTAAGTTTATTTTGACCACACAGTAAAATTGTGTAATAATTTGGACTGAAAATTTGTAACAATATGTTAGATTTTACTCCTATTTCAGTAAACATCACACAACTAGTAATAAGCACAGAATGTTGAATCTGCCTTGGAGCAAGGAAATTTTAAAGGCAGATAAGGGTAGGCCAAAATAATGTTCTGTATAAAAGATGCATTTGCAAAGATATAAAATATAAGATAAAAAGACATAATGGGGCATTTATATGAACACAAAATCAACAGAACTGTTAGCAGCGGAAGGAATGTAAATTAAAAACAATTTGGCACTAATATTGGCAAAATGCGTTAACTTATCTGAAGCATTCTGCGACCGAATCAGATTAAACTTTAGATACAAAAAATGGAATATTAAAAGTTCCATTTATAGACCTAATTTTGTTTGACCAGAGTCCTTAAATAACGAGAGAATGGATACAGGAACACAGTACCCAGACAACTTCATTTTACCAATAGACTTTAGACTTAGGGTAAGTACCAGAGCTGGCTATGCTTAAGGGAAGCAAAATTTCCAGGGTTGTCCACCTAATGCAGGAGCCTGCAACAGGCGGTTCTGCAGGTCACAATATGGCCCCTCTTAGACTTTTAGTGTGACCCCCTAGAGCTTCTAACTGCAGTTTTTTTCATTCCGTCTATGAATAGTGAAAATACACTTTCACACTGCCTGGCCCATCCTTTGGTATACAATTCTTAATAAGGCCCAAGGACGCAAAATATTGCACACCCCTGAGCTAATGCTTTGATCCCAGATCAAGCACACCTCCCATTCAAACTTACTTGTTTAAATATATCATTGTTAGCAAAGAATAAAATCAGATGGCTCGCCCAGGACAGGGAGGCATGGCAGAACTTTGTTGCTGCCTTATGCTCCACGGGGAGCGATAAAGTATAAGATGAAGTAAAGAAACATCCAACAAAACATTTACTAATACACTAACCGTAACCAACATATTTCATGTTTAGAAAAACATAACCTTCAAGAAAAAGGAAAGCCGTTTTAAACTTGCTTTACATTACCCTGCCAAGAAAAAACAAATTTTCTGTTTAAATGGACAAATAAATTTGTTGTCAAATGTGTCGAAATTTTGTGCATTTATTCTCCGTGCATCTCCATGGCTCTGGCCTTGAGTCGATCCGTCATTGGCGCACTGGGTTTCAAGGACTTTCTTTCATTAAGAAGTGCTCTGTTTAAAAGAATGAAATAGTGTACAAAATTGATTAATAAGCTGCAACACTCTCCACTTTTGACCCAAAAATAAAGCTACAAAAGAATATTTTATATTTTAATAAATCCACATTCTAATTGCCAATCAAATGTCAATTTGATGATTTACCTGGCAAGGCTATGGTGTGCCTTTCTGTCAGATTTAATGGCTGCTTGAATCAGGAATAGATTTATCAGGTCACGCTAGAATTAACAGAAAATTTACTCTCTGCAATCATGTCTGAGTAGAGTACCCAGAACCCAAAAAGATATTTACAATAGCTACTCAAGGTTAACAGACTGCTACATTAGTTTATACCCTCCCCCCTCATCCCGCATATTTTGTTAAGGTTATGGGTCACTTAGTGGTCAACAGTAGATTAGAATAAATAGTTTGGAAGAGATAGAATAAGTTACTACTCATCTCACTCTCAGTATAAATATTGTTGTTTTTTACAAATTGTTGTACTTTTAGGTCAAGACTTGTTATGTTTGATATTTTAAAGAAAATAATCTCATGTCACAAAAAAGTTAAGATTCAGAACATTTTAAAAAATGCACCCTCTGTTAAAATTTTGTGAAATTAATATTTCTAAATACCTAAATGAATGTGACAACCTATAATGGGAGATTGCTAAAGAGCCCCTGGCCCCCAAAGCCCCAAATACCTGAGCATGGCTGCCACCAATTTTAATAACCTTGGAACGGATAGGGTTCACAAGGTCAACAGCTTGAGAGTAGTCTCCCTCACTGTAAGCTATGAAGGACTTCAGCAAACAAGAGCCCACTTCTGCTGTGACTTCTTTATTGGTTCCTTTACCTTCTCTGCAATAAAAGTAATTCAAAAGGTATTGGTTCAAACATATTCTAGCTAATACATGTTTAGTATTTTGTTTAATAAAATGGTTTTATCTACAGTCAAAATACTAAAGATATAGACAGCAGGAGAAAAAAAACAATAACTAGAAAAACAGGAAAAAACTTTTTCCAAAATGGCTCAAACCTGATAAACACTTGTATTGATTCCATTATCTCTTTCACTGCTTGCGTCTGCCCGGCACAGAGGCAGGAGATTAAAATATGCATGTCATTGAATGCCAGGACATGGTCGTGAAGGTGAAACTTGCAGACATTGTACACTTTCTCCCATCTGTCTTCGATGTTAACGCCTAAGCAAAAATGAAAATGGTAAAAAAAAAACATTTAGTTCAAATTATTCTAGTCCTATGTCATTTATGCTGGACCAGACCGAATTTGAGCTTTTTTTGCAGGAAGTAATGTGTCTGGCAATGACATTAACAGGTCTCTATCCATTAACATTATACATTGCCAGCAGGTGTGTGATTGTGGGACAGGGCGGCCGAGAGGCAGTGTGCTAAACTGGAAATTCGAAGGTCCTTGGTTTGAATCCTGGTAAAAGGCCAAGATTCTTTCCTGGGTCGGGAGGGGGTCCACCGAGTCTACCTAACTCTGATGGGTACCTGACAGTATTCCGTGGCCCTAAAAAAAAACTTGTTGATGCTGCATCACAAGTCATGTGGTCTGACGGAGATACTTGACGGAGATACTTGACGGAGATACTTGACTGTTTATTTTTTATATGGGTAGTGAACTTTTTCCCTGATATTAAGATTTAATGCAAAAATTTGTCTTTAGACCTATGTCTATATTCTTGCAATATAAAAAAAAAATACTTAAAGTTGCACTGTTATTTGCAGACAATCTAATTATAGGCCCTATGGTAAAAAAACACTTTAAGTTTCAATTACACATTATGACTGAAATTAATGAAGCCGAGTTAACCAGACTCATAGGATCACAAAAAATTGTGTGGCCAGCACAATGCCGAGCGACCTACACATTACAAATTATGACTGAAATTAATGAAGCCGAGTTAACCAGACTCATTGGACCACAATAAATTGTGTGGCCAGCACAATGCCGAGCGACCTACACTTTCAAAGATGGCAGGTGCCCATCAGAGCTAGGTAGACTCAGGGATATAATGAGGTCTCAGAAAAGTAGACATCAAGGATACATTATTTTTTAAAGGGGAATTTGCTGTATCTTTTCCTAACCACCATACCACAGCAAGGGGATTCATGAACTCTGCTGTGACAGCTTTCGGTGACCTAATTTCAACTAGGCAGGTCCAGCATGACAGCCACCAGGCATGTAAAATAGAAATGGTCAAATTTAAGGCCTTAAGTGGTTTAGATTCGTGGAACGCTTTAAAATAATTGTTTCAAAAGGTTAGAAAAACATCAAAATATCTGGTTCTCAAAATGACAAAATGTAAACAAAATATTTATAAATGGTCACCTTCTAGTTGAAGCCTGTACAAGAGAGAGCAGACGTCAACCATGTCCAGCATGGCCCCAGACTTGGTGGCCCTCTTGGTGACTTGATCATCAAAAATAGACAAAGCCGTCTCAAAGTCGCCCTGAAATATCCAATATTTCTACATCAGTCTTAAAATAAGAAATAAATTTGATAAAAATAAAAATAGCTGAGTTTTTCTACTCTTAGGACTTGAGGAGAGTTGTTTAAGACAAGAGGTAAAGTCGTGTTAAGGGTAATTATGCTATTAAATTTTATTATAAATGTATATATTTTTATAGGGATTCAAGCATAAAGTTAAAGTGATATTCTATCACACAGAGTGTTTTTCAGTGGAGTCCATGTGTAAATAATATGTGACTAGCCTGACGAATAGCAATTTTTTTTTTACAGGTTTAAATAAAGAACAAGTAAAACAAAATAACTAAAAATAACAAAAACTTCTTTACCAGTTCAATATAATATAAGGCCCAATGCCAAAAATTGTGACACGCCAGCATCCCACAGGTCTGAAAAAAATAATCATTTATACAGAATAAGCTATAAAAAGATTTTTTTTTTTTTTAAAAGTCCTACCTGTTTTTTATTTGCCTAAATGTTTAATAATTAAATGTTCATATGAATGGAGTGCCTGACTCTGAGTTGGCATCAATTAGTGTTGCTGACAGTTTATATTAATTCAAGGGAGCAGCAAATACATTCAAACAATTTATTGATGTCTCAAACTTTGTCTTATTTATAACAGCACTATTTTTTTGCAATCGTATAAATGGCCTTTATTATTTTAATTTTTTCACAAGTCCGCCTTATTATTTATTACATGTTACACTGCTCCTTTTATATAAAAGATTATTGGGTCTTATTGTTATCAGTGGTTTGCATTTTGAACAGGGTTTTAAATGATGTTTTTCCTGGTTTGTTCAGGCATACCATTCCATGCCTGCTTGCTACTCAGGAAGAAAGAAGTTATTTGTTTGTTCTTGCATAAGGAAAAAGAAACGTGTTTGTATCCCTGTGTCTATCTGAGTATTTTATTTGTTACATATCTCAGTTTATCTGGGGTATGTCATACTTGCCAACTTTCATAAGATATTACCGTCCGAAATTTAAAATGTGTTTTACCTGCCAGTATTGGCTAGTTTTTTCCATCATGTAGATGCCCTCATGCTGCCTGCCCATCATTTCCATCACATGACATAATGTATGGGTTGCCCAGGCATCTCTAGGGTTGATCGACAAGGCCTAGACACGAGGATAAAGACAACTCAGCACTGTACTGAACAGTCAATGAAACAGAGTCTTAATAATACTATAGATTTATTGTTGCTATTTGTGTGTGACCCTGCTATTGTCATATTGCCAACTAAGCATTAAAGTAAAATAAAATATTAATTGATAGACAACAGTTCTTATTAATAATTATAATTGCATATTAAGGTCAGCAGCATTAAAATAACATCTGCATCATAAGAGCAGCGCCAACACCCAATGCTTCAAAATGAAAAGAAAAAAATATAACTGTGTACAGATTGATAAAAAAAATAGTTGCTGTAATGCTATTGCCATGTAATTTACATAATGAGGGCTTGATACTAACACACCATGTGTAAAAAAACAACTACTGCTATAACATTATTTTGTTCAAGTAAGAAAATATGCACACAAACACAAATTTATATATAGACTTTTTTATGACAGCTATTTTAATAGGTCCCAGTCCCGGTCGCGTATTATTTCCTCCAACTATTTCTTTTCGAAAGTCCCAGACACTTATATTTCCCTCCGAATACGAAATCTCCTGAAACCCGGCCGCATATATTATTTGCCTCAAGGAAGGGTGTCCATTTAAAGATCAAAATAAAGGATTTGACCTTTCACCATAGTCTCGTGTCTCGGGCAGAATATTTATATGATAGCTGAATAGTTGAATTTTATTTCGCTTTTTAAATCAAGAAAACTGACCAAATGTTTCGTTTTTTTTTTGTGTGAAAATGAAAGTGCGGTCCTAATGGACGCTATCGAATTACCTTCCGTTATTATGGCGGTACATGTTTATGTGACTTTTTCTTATGGATTATTATTATGAATGAATACAATTACTTTATGAATTAGATTATTCTAATAAAGTAAGTTATTGGGTTTCTAGCAATTTACTCTCTTCATGTTATCATAAATTTTTACCAACAAAAAAGAGTAAAAAAATAATTTCGGACCCTATTGATGTCTCAGCCATTCTGAAATAATGTCTGGGATGGAGGGAATAATTAGTAAAATAATGGCTGGGACTGAAGGTATACATCGGAAATAAGTAGGTCGGTACAATAAGGGTTAAGAGGGAAATGGTGTCCTCTAAACATATAACATATTCAGAGTTATGTCCTTGACTAGCCAGAAATAAAAAAATTGCAGTCACTTGATCCAAATTCACAAATTAAAAGCAAAACAATAGCCGGGTCACAAATAAAACAGCTGATTTATAGTAAATTAATGTTTCAAATGTGTACTTGCCACACAATCTCCTTGTGGCTATAGAGGTAAGATAAATGAAAGCATATATTTTTTAATGAACTTACAGTTCTGGCAGCTCTTTCAGCCTCAGAATAAAAGTTGGTCTCCTCTAGACCAAAAGAGTGCATTCCAATCACATACCTGAAGAAAAAAAAAAAACCAGCAATCTTTTAGGTAACAGTACCTTCTAGCCAGGAAAATCAACGACTTGACATTATTTAAAAACTTTTCACAAAATGCAAGAATAAACTTAAATTAAACCATAGACAGAGATCCTCCCTGCCAAAGAACAATGCACCATATTTCAGCTAAGAACAGGGACATATAGCTCTCAATTCGTACCAAACCAAATAAAATCAACACACTCATCTAATTGCAGACATTGCCCAGACCCCATGAAACAGGAGACTACATTCTACTGGAATGCCCCAAACTAATCAATCTCTGACAAACACTAAAGCCCCTTCAACCTACTGTTACCAACACACTCTATAACATAGGTTCTCAACCTCTTTCAGCTCACCGCCCCCTTTTACAATATTTTTCCGCTCACCGCCCCCCCTTTCCACCCATCTGGCCTATAGTTTATGCATTTTTTTTTACTCGGACTAGACCTTTTGTGTAATTAATTATCTTTAAAAAAATTGAAAAGGAAACATATTCAATTGTAAGAAATAATAGATACAAAAATTGCCTTAACAAAAGGTTTAAATAAATCAATATTAATGCAAATCCTTTGCCTGGTGTGTTGCTAGCAATTTGTCTATTTTTGTTTCAATTTTGGTTGCAAAAGCCCTAGGTCTAATCATCAGTAATATTTGTTATATTACAAAACAGAACTTGATCGGCAGCAATATTGAATCAAATGTGGAAACATTTTTTAGTTAAAGGGAGATAATTAGGCCGTATTATTTGATCTAATATTTTTGTTTTTTCTTTCTTTTATAAAAAATAAATGGCTTACAATTTATAACTTTGAAATGATCAAACTGTAAAAAGTATTTGAAAATTATATAAATATTATGAGACTAAATAATTTATATGTATATTTTCAAGCATTACAATAACTACGCAGTTCGTATGATTACTACTTATCTATTTTGCTTAACAATAGTATTTATATTTTCACAATTGATTAAAACACATTAAGGACATCTCGGTTAAACTGAGATCAAAATATTATTAATATTAGCCAATGTTAGGGCGACAGTCCGGTGAACTAACCAAAGGACCAGCCGCTGCACACTATATTTGCCAAATACTGACCCCTACTTCATCGAAAAGTCACTGCGATTCCTATTTCTTATTAAATATAATAATATGTGGTCATACTGTTGGGGGATATCAGATATTTAGCAGCACTTGCGTTTACATCACATTTCATCCTCCAAAAACTAATCGATTCAAATAGCTGAGGTGTTAAAATATATTAGGTACGTTTGTACCGCCCACTTGCCCTTCATCGCCCCCCAATCACCCCCAGGAATGTCAGCGCCCCCCTAAAGCTTCTCGTCGCCCCCGTTGAGAACCTATGCTCTATAACAACACAGAAATAATTTTTATAAAAAGACAATAAATTTGTTTGACATCGACTGCAATAAAGAAAACAGCTTGGCAGCCTGGCTAGATAATGAAGAAACATGGATATGCCTCGCACAAAATAATCTTATAAGAAACTGTTTCTGTAATTATATAAGTTAAATGAGAGAAAAAAAAAGAAATCTTTAGTTTAACTTCAGCCAAGCAAAGTTATACTTTCAATAATTATAACTTGAACTTAGCACAGTAGGCACAGAAGATTATGGACTTGCTTTAGGATAAATTTTAAACGCAAGTTTGATAAAAAAAAAGTAACATTCAGTAACAATTCAAAACAACAAAACAAAATTGATTGTCAACAGTGAAAAAAAATTTCTGATAAAATTAATTGGATATTCATTGAACAAAGTTTTGATCTTATTTAAAAAGTAGGTGTGTCTTACATGAATATTATGAGGTCTGGCATGGTTATTTCTGTGAGCATCATGAAAATATAAAATTGTATATGGTTTGACTGACTTTTAGATAAAAATATAAACTTTTGCATTTCTTTTTCTTTTATACATTATAATATAGCGATGAGAATCTATACTACCTTTAAAAAAAGACAGATAAAAGAAATGAATTCTTAAAGAAAATATTTGGCTACCCATAGAGTGGCATAGTTGGCTTCCATTGGGGTAAAACCCTGGCTACGCTGTCTCGAATCTGGTTAGAGTTGCCAAGGTAGAAATAGTTGTCATGGGCCAACTTGAGAGCCAACATGTCATGTGGGTGCTCTACGAGAATGTCTTCCCAAACATTGCCAGCCTTTTCCATTTCACTGAAAATATTTACCCAAATTTTATAATTAGCCTAAACATTAATCTAAATATTTCATTAACTTCTTAAAAGGAATTTAAAATAAAGTCTGCCGCCAACAATATTTTAGCATCAATTCATTTTGTTCTAAAACAAAAGGTTCATAATTTAGAAGACTTCCATTAAGTCCTATCAAGTCTTAAGAGCCCACGCACCACATGCTAGAGTTAGGATGAAATTATCTGGGCAATGTACAAACCCCACAATTTCCTATCGTGCCAAAATAACTTGGTAGCTAGAGCCTAACCAAAAATCAGCTTGGAAAATTTAATCTGCCAAATATTCAGTTTTTTTAGAAGCATTTGCAGAGGCAAATAATAAGCACACAAACAGTCTGGGGACTAGTAACAAATATGGAGGAAAAAATATTTAATTCAATAAATGTCTCATTTTCATTCAATACACACTTTGACTTAGATTTAGCAGTTGTCACAACTTTGTCAATAATTATATTGTTGTCAGAGTGTGTCAGGATGGGTGCTAAAATGGATTTTCAAAAGAATAAGCTTGAATATGTGAATTCACTCCAGATTTGCCTCTACTACTCGGTTTGTACCCGGAATCTGCAGATAGTTTGTCCTAATACTTGAATTCGTTACTCAGTGGACATTTTCTACTTGGTTATGTTCTACTTGTCGCTTTACTGCATGCACTAATTGAACTATTAGGTCAGAAAAAGAAGTTTGCAATTTAAGCAAATTATTTTTCTGCACTGTTAAATTTTTAAATTTCCAGTTAAAAATTGCTGTTAAAAGAAAATCAATTTTAACGGAAGATAATAAAAATGTAGAGAAGAAGCATCTGTACATTAAGTAAGTAAATTATCCCATTCAGACTTATACTTGTGCAACAAGGCGAATGAAGCAGCATTCACCAGTGGCTAGGGCATAAAAGGGGGGGGGGGGGTATGTGGCCAACACAATGCCCAGCCGCCCTTACTTTTCCTTCCTTTCCTAATTCCAGATAATCTTCTAAGTAAGTTAGACTAGGGCACACCTTCTAGTTGAGGGAAAGAAACCTGGGCCTTAAACTTGGATTTTATCCCAAGACCAATGGTATGGCATTCCAATCATTCTGTAGCTATACCTAATACCATAATGTCCCATGGGGAAAACTTTTAAGATACAAGTTTCTATGTAAATTCAATTTGATTTCAGACTCACCCATGAGACCAGGCCTCCAATGCAGCCACATGCTTCTGTTCCCTGTCAGTGATTCCAGACTGTGTCCTAGACAGCTTCACCATCCTGCTCATGGAGTCCCTGAGACTGGCGCTCAGTCGGATGTTGCTGCCAGTGCCCAGGAGCTCAAGACCGTTTCTGACAACCTGACCCATTACTGCAAGCATTAGATTTTTAAAGTAATACAAGTGTCCCTGAAAAAAGTCTGTAATGAAATACAATCACACCTAGACTATTACTCAATATTGCTCAATGGCAAAGTTAAAACAAGAAGGCTTAAGTAAAAGTATTCTGTCGGACCAAATTGATACTTAGACCTGTTGAAGCAGCCTTCACCAGTTTCTGTGGCCATCGGATACTAGGGTTTTGTGTGACCAGCACAATGCTCAGCCACATTTACTTTCCCTTAACTATATTGTCAGGCATCTTTAAGAGCTGGCTAGTTTCAGGGACATCCTCCAGCACCGGAAACAAATCCTAGCCTACACAAGGATTTGAACACAGGATCTTCAGTATGCCAAGCCGACAACGCTGCCGCTTGGCCACAGGGCCCCGTAGGTGATATGCATGGAAATTTACAGGTCTGTCACTTTTCCAAACAGTTTTGTGTCTGTGGTCTTCTATAATCAGAACCTGTTACAGGCTGTTTCATAAGACATCCTACATGGGCAATCTTGACTGGTTCTGATGCCTACATTGAGTCTTACAATTACTCTTTATGTGACTTCAATATTTTGTAGGTAATTTCTTTAAAAAAAATGGAAGAAAAATTTGACAGAAAAAACTTACTGGCCACTCAAGCTAAATACTAGAGCTTATAATATGTATTAGCATCCTCAATCAAAAAGGTTTAATGGACAAACTCTTTAAAGGAATAGTTTTTTAATAATCTATTAGATTTCTTATTATTAGATTTTTCAAAAGCATTACATTAAGTTGATTGTCTTATTTTAATTTTTTAAAAGAGATTGGTTAGAAAATATAAGAAGCAATTAACATATTTTACCAAAATCAGGATCAGCCATTGTTAGCTTGTCTAGAGTGCCAGTCATTCCTCCAAGAGTTTCATCATCATACCATCCTGCGTACTGCAGAATAATAACTTTTTGTAAATAATAATAGTTTGATAGCAACAGCCTAACGTATACTATAACGGTTATTTCAAATTTCAAATATAACTCAACACAAATCAATTCAACTTGGCTACTTATTGCGGTTATACTCATTAAAAACACAGGACATGACAGCACATTAATTTTGTTTTAATAAAAAGACAAAAGACAACGGTGGGATTTAGGTGAGGAGGTGGAACTGTTCCTGCCTCTTTAAATTGTTATAGCCGTCTTCACTCATCAACAACCACTGTCAGTTGCCCATTAGCGCTGGTTACACTCTGGGACAGCCTCTAGAACTAATAAAGAAATCCTAGCCTTCACCAGGAAATCAAAATTGGAACCTGGATCATGCGATACGGCAGCTGAACGTTGGTGTGAAAATTAATATGCATGTTAAGTGAGCTATGTGTGGAAGCTAGAGAGTAAAATGTATAAAACACTGGTGAGTGATTTCAGACTACTCGGTAATAAAGAGAGCTATGGACATAGAGTGAAATATAAAGAGTGAGATATAAGGAGCTTTTAAAAGCAGGAATTTTGTTGATTAATTCTAAGAGTAAACATAAATACCTCTTGGGCATTCAATAAAATAAAATGGTAGTTTACTATCTTATCTTATAAGTTTACAGACGTTCCTTCTAGATAGAAGATTATTACGTCCACTAGGCCCAAAACTCCTGCAGGGCGACAGGGATCCGTCGGTGGCAGGGATAGAACCCGCGACCTGTCCGTTGTTTTTTTGGTTGACAGGCCGGTGAACTAACCGCTGGACCAGCCGGCTTCTTAAAACTTGTGAACGCAGCCTCATAAGCCCTCTATATCAAATTGGTCCGACAGATAGTTTTATGCTATTATTTGGTTTTGTAGCCTATATATGTGTATATCTAATGTTAGATAACAAAATTGAAACTAATGAGAAATCAAAAGTAAACTTAGAAGCTGCTGCATTGCTTAGGTTAGGCTATCTGAAAAAGACAGTAATTTCCACTCACCTGTGTCAAGATGGCATCATACATCTTACAAGCTTCATCGCTTGAAGTTGTTAAAGGTAGTCCTTGAGATCTCCACTCCTTAATTTATAACAACAATGTTAGGCTATGCAATACTAGTAAATTTATATAACACTCTGACAGACACTGAAGATAGGTTAGAGAAACCAGAGTTAGTCACTTTCATTTGTCGCAGCATACAAGGGGGATAGCATGCCCAGGAAAACTTTCAACAGACTTTCATGCCCCATGAGATGTCGGGAACCTTATAAAGCTAGTATGCTCTCAGATCCCAACAAAATGATTCTTGGCTCACAGGATTTAAACTCAAGATCTTCAGAATGATAATGATGATGGAGTACTCCACAGGTAGATTCCCTCTTGGAGCCCCAAGCCCGGACCTATATAGACACTAAAAGCCTAATAAATTAAAATGTTTTAAATGACTGCTCAGTAGATTAAGATTGGCCCAAAGAAAGTTTAATTATAAAGATTGGGCCCTCAGTTGATTACAATTATAATTATACAGTATATCAGTATAATACAGTGTCTCAGTAGATGTAATTTACTTTATTTACTAATTAGGCCCACAAACCTGCGAACTTCTCCAGTTGGAATGCATTATTTTGGAATGTTTTTCTTCTTCACTCCACTAAGACCAGACTCAACTCAATTCTGATGATGAAGTCCGTGACAAAACCTGTAGGTCTGGACAACTAAAGTACTAAACTGTAGGGCACTGTACTACTGTACTAAAAAAAGGCTAAACACTAATAATTGGCTATTGAGCTATTGTATCTACAGTGAATACTAGTAGTAGCAGGCCTAGTAGGTCTCGTTTTTTGTTGGGCCTATCGTTTAGGCCTAGTAATATTTTAGGTAGACCTCGCCCGCCTCTGCTCTCTAATCATCAGTCAATTATCTCAATTCTTATTCAGTCCAGTCACAATCTGAATCGTGGGCCTGTGTCCTGTGTCATAAATCTAGACATCGGAAATCCAACCTTAACCTTTCAAAAAGTTGTGACCTGCATGCTTTAACGCGGCCAAATAAGCAATGAGTCTTAAGACGTGGCCTAAATCAGGGTATAATTATAACTTCTTGATATCAGCACTCAGCACAATCTACTCAAGTAAGTCACGAAAACAACCAAACAATTAAACAATAAAAAAAAAGGTAAACAAAACTGAAGATTGAATTGAAGTGCTTTAATAAAACTTTTGTATAAAAGAGTGACATTGCAGGGCAGACAACTACTGATTAAAGATTACTGGTCAGTGTTGACCAATCAATGGTGTTGACAATGCATGGACATGAAAATGTGGAGACTGTTTATAATATCAATTAGTCTATATTTTTGTTTATTTTTAGACAATACGAAAAAACAATAACTTTGAAACATTAAATTAATACATTTTTACTTTTCAACTAAATAAGTAGGCTTAGCCTAAGCTTAGTAGAGTCAGGGGTCTCCAAACTTTTCAGCTTGAGGGCCGCATTCACTATCAAACAGCAATTCGGGGGCCGACTGCACACTACACACTCGAAGTCCAAATAAAAAAGAATCAAAACATGGATGTTGTTTTTAATTAGACTATTTATGTAATATTATTTTATTCAGTTAATATTTAATAACAAAATGTTACACTACACATGAACACCTGCAGCCTATTAGTGGAAATGTATATAAATTATTTCATGGATGCCAAAAAAGCAGACATTTCTGGCTTAAGATTTGATGTCCCTAACATCAACAGTAACCTGAGATTATCATCGGGCAAGTTTGTTCTCAAATTGTTCCTCATGCAGGTATGTTGTTCCATAGATTAAAAGGTACATTGATGCATACGTTTTGACATTAGGAAAGTCTTGCTTGGGCAAAAACTGGTAAAAACCCAACAGTTATTCTTTGAACTTGTCCCTAAGGAGGTCATTTACTTGCAACTCAATGACCTCCATCTGCAGTTCATCTGGGCGACTGGCCACATCTCTTTTTCAAATGGGTTTTGAAACAGTCTCATTTCTTCTGCCTTTGAATCTAAATCAGAAAACCGCTCCTGATCTCGCATGCAAAAATAACGAGGGAAATTCAGCTGTTGCTTCCTTAGCCATGAAGACCTTGCACTGCTGAAAGTGCGTCAAGTTGTTGGCCTGTACTTGTTCCGAAAACAAGACAAGTTGGGATTTATAGGCCCTTAGGTGTGTGTGTAGGGGAGAGGGGGGCAGGTTGATACGGGGGCAGGTTGATACAAATTGTTTTTTACAGCTATTATACTACGTATGCGCAGAAGAGTTAGTAGGGGAAATAGCTTTCTACTTCCCCTACTTTCGATATAAAAATGGCTTCGCTCGTATCAAAATTGATAATACTGTGAGGAAAATTGAAATTTGAGCGATTTTTGAAAAATATTGACTTACTATTACGTAAGAGATTTTACAGACGCGGTAAGTACTTTTATTTTATCATCTTTTTATTTAGGTTAAATGGGTATTCCTGAATACTTTTATTTAAATTACGATTGTGTTTTTTGCGTCTTGTTTTTAATGTAGTCGAATTAATGCAATGTGGTGTAGTGGGGCAAGTTGATACAGACGTTTCGGGGCACATTGATACAATATCCGGTTACCTATTTACCCCTTTAAACATAGAATAATATTTATTTTTTATAAAAATGTATTTATATTTAATTAGAGTGTTAGGTTCACTGAGTTAAGCTTACATTTAAATCATTTTCATTTATTTTTGCTTTACATTTTATAATGTCTAGCTAGTGTTATTCCTATTTATTAGAACTAGCCTAGGGGTTTAAGTTTAATGCTTAGGCCTTATACGGGCATCTAATAAAAAGGTATAAAAAGGTTTAATTAAATACATTACTATTAAACTATTATTTATCATATTATTTTACGATTATTGCGATTTTAAAATTTAGTTTAACTGTATTAAATTACCAGGGATATTAATTTTTTTAATTGTTTGTAATTTCAGATGGTGCGAAGATGTAAAAGAAAGTCCCAACATGGGGATACGATGGAAGTTTTATTGACCAAAATTGTTCTAAATAATAAAATAAACAATAAAATAATAGTTTTCGGTTGTTTACTTTGTTAAATTGTCACTGTATTAGTGTAATTATTAAATCTTATTCAATGTATCAGCTTGCCCCATAATGTGTATCATCTTGCCCCTGCACGGGGCAAGCTGATACAAATTATTTTACATTGCTTTAAGAGCTATATTTATTTTAAATATATTCTAATGAATAAAATTTGTAGATAAAAAGATGCAGGATACCCAGGGGAACAAATAAAAGTATTTATATCTACTCTAAGTATAATGGTTTGCAATTAATGTACAAAAATGTAAAATGTGTATCAACGTGCCCCCCTCTCCCCTATAGATCATAAGCTAGATTTTCCTCTCATTGTAGTTTTAGGCTCAGAAAATGTAAATTACTAGTAGAGGCTAATTTCCATACCCACTCTTCATCAGACAATAATGGCTGTGGCTTGCCTTTACTTTTTATGAAGTCACATGTTTCCTTTCTGAACTTAAATATTCTGCTCTGAACTTAGCCATCTAAGTGCTGTGTAACATGATAAATCTTGCGATTTTGTGTCGGTATCTTTCAACATGTCTCTGAACTGTCTATTTTTGAGCCCGTGTGACCTTATTGAGATCACCATCTTCATCAAATGATTCAGTACACTTCTAATGTCCAAATATTTAGCACACAAAGCTTGTTGGTGAATAATACAGTGTAGAAATATTGGCTGTGGAATGTTTTTAACTTTACACATCTGCTTCACTGTACAACCAAGCCTTTCTTTGTGCCACTCGTGTTCTTTCCTACATCAACAGTCAGGCAACTGAGGCAAGTCCAGTCTAAGTTATAATCTGCAAATGTCATTAAACATTTCCTGTCCAGTAACAGTGCCATACTCCGCCACTAGATGGCGTTATATTATATCTTTGAATGTAGTTTGAGGTAGAAAAAGTAAGCAGTGAATACGATTTTTACAATGTAGTGATCGGTTGGAAAACATAACGACTACTGCGCGTCTCTAATTTAACTCGGTAAAAACATAACTTCCATGTAAGTTGGCGGCGGCTAATCTTGGCAGGATATAGATAAATTTCCGTAGTTTGGAGACCCCTGGCTTAGACTATAAAACCTACTTTTTTTGCAATAAGCTTAGTTTAAATCGTGCACCCGCCACCCGTACACAATTGTCCAGCCTTGCCCCTAGCGTGCAGCCTCTCCCACCTTGCACCCCCACTAGAGACCGACCGAAACCAAATTTTTAGTTTCGGCCGAAAACGAAACCATACCGAATATTAGACATTGACTTTCTGCCGAAACCGAAGACGAAACCAAAAGTTTAACTTCAACTTCGGCCGAAACCGAAAAATAAACCGAAAATGCGAAAAAAATGTTTTCAAAAGACTGCACATTTATGTGTAATATTAACATAGTTTATGGGCACTCTATTTGAGTAAACCAGTCTTTGGAGTGATTAAATATGGGGCCTAATCCTTTATTATTAACTTCAGTCTTCTACTTCAGATTAGGGATGTTAATATCCTTTTTTTTCTCCATACCTATTTTCGTTCTAAATATCCGATTTTTTAACCATTTTCTCTTCCCCATCTCAGCCCCCGGGCAAAGTAAGTTATAGTTTGGAAAAGACAAATTTGCATTGATTATACAAAAAAAAAATAATGCGAAGGACCATTGATCCTTAGAACGAGGTGAAATCTTTGTAAACAAAAACATAGTTGATTTTGGATTAGCTGAAGTCAAAAGCTGTAGTGTCATGAATTTAGACCTTTATAATTATAATATAAATCAGTGGATGTTAGATCTATATGTTACACACATTCGGATCGCCAAAATAAAATACTGGGTCAGTTTTACTAACATATCCTACAATTACTGGCAGCTAATGTAATAAAACTGAACTGATTGTGGATTGTGAAACATTAAATAGGTCATTCTTTTTGTCTCTCTATGTCCTCCTATCTCAGTAAGACCGAAGTAATGGTAATCTCTAAGAAAACACAACCTCCAAGATGCTCTTTATCCAGTGAAGGTGAAAACATCAAGCAAATCAATTCTTTCCAGTATCTGGGCTATACAATAACACAGGAAGGCAAATGCAACAAAGAAATAAACAGAAGAATCGCAATAGCTAAAAACTGCTTCATGAGCTTAAGCAGTATCATGAAAAACAGGAATATCAGAATATGTACCAAAATGCGCATACTGAAGGGGTATGTTTGGTCTGTTCTTCTATATGGATGTGAATGTTGGACTATTGATAATGAAACAAGGAAAAGATTGGAGGCAGTAGAAATGTGGTTTTTAAGAAGGATGATGAGAATATCATGGACTGAAAAGAAATCTAATGCAGAGGTGTTGAAAACAGCATGTACCTCAAGAGAACTCATTAACACCATTAGGAATAGACAGATGAAATTTCTAGGACACATCTATAGGAAAAATGGTATAGAAAGACTGGCTTTGTGTGGGAAAATATCTGGAAAGAGAGACAGAGGAAGACAAAGGCTAACATATGTAGGAAGCCTGAACGAATGGGCCACGAACAACAACATAAGTAATAATAACTTTCTGCAAAAAGCTAACAACAGGAAAGAATGGAGAGTCATGACCGCCGATGTCTGTTCCAGACCTGGCACGTAAAGAAGAAGAAGAAGAAGGCTAGATCAAATGGCTGTGCCCACGACTAGCGTTAACATCTGCATTTGCTGTTGTATGTACTTGTATCGCAAATTCACAATCAATATTCGGAATTTGAAAAAAAAACAAAAAAACAACTATAATTCGCCTCTGACAAACGAGCAGTAGCTTAGCGAGGGGGGAGCAGGGGGAGCGGTTCAGGCAACCTATTCCATGCCCGAATGCCACTGGGGAAGAAAGAGTTTGTTCTCGCAGTCACTTCTTAAAATTCTCAGTGTGGCTGGACACAAAAAGAAGTACCTTGAAGTGCGCTCATTTGAATCAGTGGCGTCTTCTATATGGAACAGCTTGCCTCAGACACTGAGAGAATCTGAGACAAAAGAGTCTTTTATAAAAAGGTTTAAAGACCTTTCTCTTTAGCTAGTGGCTGTGTGCCTTTACATACCAATTCAACTGTCAATAAAATGTATTCCAAATCAAACGGCGCATACTGACATGGTTCGGTCATGTGTTGCGGCACAATAGCCTGACAAAAACAATCCTCCAGGGCACGGTGGAAGGTGGGCGTAGGAGAGGCCGTCAGTGGAGATGGTGGTTCGACAATGTAAAGTAGCCTATTGGACAGGGCTGCAGTTGACTCAACTATTGACAACCGCTCAAGATAGGCAAAAGTGGAGAAAGTTGACTGCTGAGGTGTCCATTCGCTCCCCCCCCCCCCCGCCCAACGACCACAACGGTCATGGGATTGATGATGATGATGATGATAGAAGCGCTATAGCCTATAAATAACAATTATTATTATTATTATAATGATTTGATGGCTAAGCACTTGTTTGCACCAATAGTGACCGCGTTGAATCATAATAAGATAGAAATAGGTAATTATAGACTAATCTTTATTCATTGCATAGTCCTCTGTTTATTTATTTGTGCACTTTTTTAATGCAATTTTTAGAAATAGTCAATTAAACTGTGTTAAAAAAAAACACTACCAAAACACTTAATATTTGCAGCCTTCTGTGTATTAGTTGGGCTTTAGAAGTTAGAACAGAACTATTCAGACTACAGCTATTCAGGATTTTAGAAATGACTGTATTAAAATATCTTCAGATTTAAAGCTCTGTACTTGGGACTACATGCGGAACGTTTATGTTGTTACCGTTTCTAAATCTGGAAAACTGCATTACACGGCTTGCCCTCAATGCATAGATGCTGATACCTCAAGGTCCACACACACTCAAAGGTTTGCCCTTGAGCTTTGAGTACTGTCATATCGAAAGCTGTTTTAACCGGAAGCTGGTGTCGATGCAAAATAAATATCCAAGCTGAACTCTGATGTGATCTGCTTAAAGTTTTCGTTGGAGAGGCTATGTCCTTGTTTAAACATAATATTTTCTGGTACTTTAAATTCATTGACAGCTCAGCATTTTCAAGCGTGAGTTCGTAATATGCGAACTCTTTTTGCTCTGGATCAATATGCATATTTATTGTTGTCAGTGAAAAAGAAATAAAGGGTCTCACACGACTTTGTTTTGAATAGATAGATCCACTAATTCATATATTATGTTAGATTCGGGTAGCATGGTCAGACATTGGCAAATGTCACCCTCAAGCAACCACACTTTTCCCACCAATGGAAATTTAATTTTCCCATCAATTTGCTGTAGATTACTTTAACAATCTAGAATTGAATTTATTAACTCCAGATAACATTGAGCAATCAGTCAATTTTTTCTACCGCTGATGGCCAATATGCACTTTATCTCAGAAAGTGAGATTAATTCCGCAACAAAATTCGATGCGGGCAGTTCTTCATCAAACACATCCAACAAAAAACCTTTGAATTCCCAAGCTATGATTAAAGAGAAACTCTCCGATAGCTTGGGCGATGACGTTTCCGTCACGTGTTTACGAGTGTCGCTGATTTGTCCGATCGGGAAATTTCGGATGGTGGTCCCGTGCCGAGGCGGAAGCTGCGAGCACCTGCAGTGTTTCGACGGGCTCACCTATTTGAAATTAAACCGACAGCGACCACGATGGAAATGCCCAGTATGTAATCGCCCATGTCCAAGAGACGCGCTCGTCATAGATACATTTTTGCAAGATATTCTCGAGAAAGACACTACAAGTACTGAGGTCGTCATTCACAAAGATGATACCTGGTCTACGCAAAAGTCAAAAGAAAATGGTTTCTTGCTTAGTGTGCATAAAGTTTCCAAAATTTTTTCGTCGGCGGTTGCGGCAATAATTTCGTCACCAGCCACCGCGCAAAAAACACAAGCAAAAGCCACTAAAACGAAGCCACTAGAAGTTGTCAAAGATGTCATTGATCTGACAGTGGATAGTTCTGAGGACGAAGACATATAAATCAAACGATTCTCGCATCGCAATATAAAAGCTAGATTTGTTCAAGTGCAATAACCGCCCTCACCCCACAGAGAAGCCACCCTCATCTCACAGAGTAAAAGTAAAGTACCCTTTGGACTAAACTGGTCATAGGGCTGGTGAAGCAGCGTTCACCAGTTTCTGTGGCCACGGCATAAGAGGGAATGTGTGGCCAGCACAATGACCAACAGCCTTTACCAACTAGTGTCAGGAGCCCATCAGAGCTTGGTAGACAAAGGGGCGACCGTAAAAACAAACCTAGCCTGCACCAGGATTCGAACCCAGAACCTTCGGTTCGTCAGTCGAACGCGCTGCCGCCATCGTGTCCCATCATCTCACAGAGATTTGTGCCGAAAGCCTGCAAGATGCATCAGCTGTTGACTTGTGGCCACTTTCTAATAGGTTCATTTAGTATTAGAAATGTACCTTGTTCTCTAACAAATTATCTTCACTAACATTGTCCATATTAACATAAAAACAATCACATTCCATTTACAGATGTTGACCAACGAATGAGTAGAAACCAAAGCGAAAAACATGTTCCTTTTGATGCATCGAAAGCACTTGTATAGGTCTATGCTTTACAAATCTATAAAAATGTTTTCATTTACTATATGGTTAAATGGTTATGCTAAATCTTGTTATTTGATTGGAACTTGCCATTCATCATTATTAGGCCTATTTTTCGCACAATTTTTGAACAAAAAAAAGGCATATATATTTTTGTAGATAACGATTTCTTTTAAGTTACCATGCCTAGAAATTTCGGTCAAATAGCGTGGCGATGACTAAATCTTAGTTAAATAGTGTGAGAATGTTTAGGTCTTGGTCAAATAGTGAACCAATGCTTAAGTCGTTGTCAAATGCCAATGTTTAAGTCTAATGGGGATTGGCGGCCAAGTGTCCGAGCGTTTGACTGGCGTACCGAAGGTCCCGGGCTCGAATCTTGTTGAATGGTAAAAAATTATTCCGCTGACATTAATTGGGGAATAGCAAAGGCAGCTGGGCATTGTGCTGGCCACACAATCTCCTCATACGCCATGACCTAAAAAAACTGGTGAACGCTGCATCACCGGCTATATGGATCAATTTGGTCCGACGGGATACTTTGCTTTATTTGAGTCTTGATTAAACAGTCCGCACAAGTTTATGTTTTGGTCAAATAGTGTGCCAGCATTTTTAGTTTTAGTCAAATACATCCCAATATTTACGTGATGGTCAAACCTGTTTTGAACTCCGATACCTTCGGGATAACGATACGAGCGCGCGACTGCTAAACCCACCATGCCCCACATTCCACTGCCCACCGACAACTATTTCAGTCTATACCTTAGAAAGCGATGGTTTTAGAAAGATACACTCTTTAAGTACCTGTAGCATTTTGTTTCATTTATGATTCCAATTTTTAAAATTATTTATTAGTATTTTTCTATCAACAACCAAAACATATTTTGATTCACTCATACATCAAATTTTTTGTCTTTATACAATGTAGGCCTATATATAACTTTGAAAATAAATTTCAATCCCATCAGAAAGATTTGAATAGCTGTTGTTTCTTTAATCGAATGAATTTGCGTTTGTTTTTCTTGTTAAATTAGAAGTCGACCATATTTACACAAAGTAAGGATTGTGGTTAATGGACTGAGCATGTTTTTAGCACAAAATCTTGCTCTCGTTATAAAAAAAAAACCCGTTGCAAACTGCAATCGAGACCGAGGGATTCAATACTGGTGTGCAGTAATTGGTTTAAATACAAAGAAAGTTATTAATTTTTTAACGAATTGAACGTAATTAACTTGATTTAAACCAAACGTGTAAACATTGCTAACAATTAGTAAGCCTAGTTTACTTAAAACATTTCCAGAACTGATTGATTGATATTTCTATTTTTTTTTAAATGCCTGTATATTTTTTTTACCGCGTAGCCTATAGATATCTATTTCCCCCTCGTATTACGGTAATTATTTTAAAGCAGTGTTTAAGACAATGCTATCTGAAAGCTCTATTGCATTTCTTTATTAAATTTCAAATTGAGGAAAAAGATGGTTAGTGGCCTACACCAGGCTGTCAACAAAACGGCCCGGGTTCTAGCCCTGCCACCAGGGCCCTCGAGAGAAAAAAAAGATGCCGGTACAAGATTTTCTCTGGGCCCCTCCACCCCCCCCCCCCAGACTTGTTTTAAAATTAACATCTGTTACTGCATGATAGACAGAAGAACACAAAGGCTAACATATGTAGAAAGCCTGAACGAATGGGCCACGAACAACAACATAATAATAATAATAGTAATAATAACTTTCTGCAAAAAGCTAACAACAGGAAAGAATGGAGAGTCATGACCGCCGATGTCTGTTCCAGACCTGGCACGTAAAGAAGAAGAAGACTGCATGATAACATCTGATCGGGGTTTCTTTTTTTTTTTTTAAATTAAAAGATCTAGGCCTACTTAAATTTGTCCATTAGCTCCAACCAACGACCATAACAGTTAAAAGCTTGATGGTGAAACTTAAATGAGCCTTTTCTGGAACTTTAACTGTAGGTTCTAACCGAGTAGACGATTTCTACCAAGTACCAAATCTATTTTCATAGGATGGATGTATGTATTGATTAGTGGGCTTAAACTAACAAAGGCGAATGGTCACAAGAACTCTAAATCCCTACATTTACCAATGTAAAATTTACTAAGCCCGAGCTGCTTGCTTGACTTTTTGTTTTATCATCGCAGTATATTTTTACAATTACACATAAGTGTGATTTATCACCCCTTCCCCTATATGGGCACGCTGGCCCGACGACAGCGCGTTGAATTGGCGTACCGATAGTCTTGGGTTAGAATCATTTTTTTTTAAATCGGGGTCTGAAGAGTGTTCCGGAGTCTACATAACTTTGATGGATACCTTACATTAGTTGGGGGAAAACAAAATTCGTCTGGGCATTGTGCCGGCTACACAATGTTAGTATGCCTTGTCCACTGAAACTGTTGAATTCAACGATGCTATAGATCAATTTCGTCCGATGGGATCACAATAAATCTATATAATATATACCTATCGATCTTAACCTATATATTACAGAAGCACCTTCTGTAAATAATACTATTGCGTCTTACGCTCATCCGTCGTCTGAGTCTAGCCTTGTATTTATATTAGTGCTTCAAATAATGTTAGGTTACTGGTTTTCCTGGTTTGTCCAGGCAACCCATTCTATTGCCACTCGGGAAGAAAGTGTACTTTATGCATTAGTTTTCCCGTAAGGGATAAGGAAAATGTTTTTGTCAATATGTTTATCTGAGCACTGCAACAGGTTGTTATTGTGTTGCATTACTAAGTTAGAATTTAATGCATTATTTATTATTACAACTTTACTCTTTGTCATTCTGTCCTCTAGTGCAGGAGTCGGCAACCTAAGGCACGCGTACCAAACTTGGCACGCAGAGCGATTTTCAATGGCACGCGAGAGACCTCCAAGAGATGTTTTTTATTGATAAAAAAACCAACATTTTCCGGTTCTGAATGAGGAAAACTGACTGTTGAAGGCGATGTTTCTGAATAACATAGCGACACATTTCAGTGAGTTGAATTTACATTTACAAGGACCACTGGAATGGATTTGCATTGAAACTAGACATATTCTGCCATGAAATCAATTCAAAACATTTAACTACACTACATGTACATCCCTATATTAAGACATATTATTATATTAAGATAGATAGTTGTAAACTCCTTAAATGCACAAACAATTAATGCAGGAAAAGTTTATTAACAACTGTTTAACGAAAATTATTAAGATCCTCTAATAATTAAAACTTTTAATGAATACCATACTGTTGGATTTATATAAAGAAATAATAATTAGTCATTAATATGTGTTATATTACAAAACATGACTTGTTTGGCATCACTATTGAATCAAATTATAAATGTGAACACGTTTTTTAATTAAAGGGTGGTAATTAACCAGTTGTTGTTTTTTTGCGCTTATATTTCTACTGTTTCTTTTTTTTTTTTTGTTTCTTTTATAAAAAATAAATGGCTTCTAATATATAACTTTTAAGTGATCAAACTGTAAAAAGCATTTGAAAATTATATAAATATTATATGACTAAAGTATGTATATTTTTATTTTTAAACATGACATTAACTACCCAGTTTGAATGACTACTACGTATCTTTTCCGCTTAACTATAACGTTATGATGATCACATTTGAAAATGAAAACTATGTAAAGAAAATCTCGGTTAAAGTGAGATCAAATATAATTAAGTTTACCAGGTGTTAGATCCTCAATTTGGCTAACGAACGATAATGTTTAGACAATAATTACCATATATGTGAAAGTATAGATATATAGATATATATATAGATATATAGTATAGATCTAATAATAATTTTTTGTGTTTGATATAAATGCAAACAAGAAAACCATAAAAACGAAGTTTTTATTATACTCCCTTTATTTGCAAACTAAGTTTACCATCATGTAATTAAATAATTGATAGACTACTGCAATTGAAACGTACAGAAAAAATATCTGTGTCGCAAATCTCAAAAATATCTCCATACTCAGTATGAATTGTTCTAAAAATAATCTTAGCGCATAATTTTTTTTTTCTAGCTTTGCGCCGAAAAAGTATAAAAAGTTTCACAGGCATTTTTAACGCGAAATCAAAATATTTCTTATACTTTCCTTTTAAGAAATGAATATTGTCATAAGTGTAGTATTATTAGTTTGTTTTAACTGAAAATTTGATAGGATGTATTGTTAGGCGCCACAAATTTGCTGTCCAAATTTCAGCTCGATCGGACCACGGGAAGTGGTCGAAAAATCGAAGCCAATTTTTGCATCATTGACGATTGCAGACATTGCAACTTAAAATAAAGGGAGTAAAAAGGATGATAATCACAAACACGTTAATTTTGTATTAAATATAAAACGCTTTAATGATATTCTTTAAAAATCTACTTTTGGCATTGGTCTTGCTATGGAGCCGAGTTAAACTAATTGTTCCATAAAAATAATTGTTAAAAAGTAGGGCTATAATAGAGCATGTTGACTTTTTAGGCTGTTGGCACGCTGAAAGATTTAGAAATCCTAATTTGGCACACTGTTAGCAAAAGGTTGCCAACCTCTGCTCTAGTGTTTCTAGGTTTAGTGATTTAACTATTGGTGTTACTCTTGTCAGTTGTAAATATTCGCCAGTAATGTATGTTGTGTAGTAAAATGTAAGGCTAGATCTGCTGTGGCAATACAGTTGACACATACATTTTGTACAGACTCTTCCCAAAATACATTTTGTTAAATGAAAAAAAAATGTGTTTTAAATTTTCAATACATTTGTCTAAAATTATGATACCTTCAACCTCCCCTCTTGGCTACCGCACAAAAAAATAATAAAAAAGAGATCCTAAATACTATCGAAAAAAAGTAGGCCCTATATTAAAACTAGAGGCTTCTGTGTATAGGCCTATTTAACAAAATGTTCAAGTACACCATTCAAAGAAAACCAAAATTAAGGGCCCCAGCGCCAAGTGATATTGTAGGAGGTTTTGGGCATCTCCTCTTAGCTTAATAGTAAGTTAATAGCAATAATTTAAAATAATGGCGTAATTGCCTATTTAATTTTAAATTTTAATATTCATGGGCCCCCTAAACTCTTGTGGGCCCCGGTACCGCGTACCGGCTGTACCCCCCTCTCGTGGGGCCTGCCTGCCACCGACCGATCCCTGCTGCCCTGTTGGAGCTTTGGGCCAAGGACGTGATAATCTTCTATCTAGAAGGAACGTCTGTAAATTTCAATGAAAAAAAAAACGACAATTAAATTAAATAATAAAACGAAGGCCTTGTGACGTGTGCAATGGATCGGGGAGGGGGGGGGTGTGTGTGACAAAAACACAGACTCTGTATTGTGTACATTATAAATAACAAATGGATGTTTTGTTATATATGAACAGTTTCAATAGCCTTATGGCAAATGGAACTAAAGTATTCGCCCGTACTTTTATTTTCACCCGTAAATTTCATTGTTTCATATTCGTCGGAAAAATTCAATTTGTTCTCACCTGCCCTCAAGAGTCTGTCTCTAGCGGTAATTTAAAAAAATGCACACGCATCCACTTTTGTTTTGTGGATTATCTTGTATGCCATAGACGCTCCTTGTCTATCGAGGATTATTGTATCCTACGGTACGCTTATCCGTAGTTTGAGTCGTGCCTTGCACACTCTGACTATATATTTGTAAACGATGTCAAGTTTTTCGTGGTCTGTTCAGTCAACCCATTCCATACCCGGATGCCACTCGAGAAGAAAGAAATATATACTCTTGTATTTGGAATTCGAAAAGTGCACTCAGTCCCTATGTATTTTGTTTTAGACCTTTAAGAACTAATGTTCTTCTTCGGCGTGAACGGTGAGTGCGTGCAACACCAGGTATGAAACAAAATGTTTGGGTAGGAGGCATAGAATTAATTTCATTTTTTTTTAAAGCTTACTTTTATTTTAAGGACATCATCTACAGGTCCGCACCAAGCAGGTAACACCCCAGCTACGCTAACGTGCGTCGCTCTTCGTTAAGTTTGTGTCATTAGAACATGATTTATCAAAAGTAGGTCTATTTTCTTTTTAAAATAGGGCCAATTAGAGATTATATTTTTTCGGTAATATCCAAAGGTATAAAAATATAGATGACCTCAATTCTAAGAAAAAAAAAGATTTTGTGAATAGACAAATATAATAAGATATGCCTATACATTAATTTATGTTAAAATAATTTATATTTTAATTGTGTTTAAATTCTCTCAATGATTGATTGAAATATATTTATATAACAGTGAATAATAACAGTGATATGTTCTTCAGTATAGGCCTTAAAATTTGTTATCGTTCTGTTTGAGAAATATTCATTCAGATTTATTCACAAACGTAGGCATATAGAGGCCTATGTAATGGTGTTATTTCGGGAATTCGACGAAAAATAAGGTATGGATTATTCTGGACACAAACCTAATTATCAACAAGGATTGATTGTTCTAGAACTTACATAACAGTCAGTTTATGGTATTACGCCTTTAATTACTAATAGTAGGCCTAGGCTATAGGCATATCTGAACATTCAATGCACTTGTCTGTGTTAAATTAAGTCTCAGTATTAACAGGCTTTATATACTTACACCATCTATTGATCTAAGATATTCACTAAATTCATTTAGTCAATTCCATACATTAATTGAGACATGTCACAAAATGCTTGGTCAACAGATTACAATAATTTAGTTCACCATGGTTCACTAAGTAGCCTATTAGTTTCAATAAGTATGCTTAGGCCGCCATAGTCAGTCTGATTATACTGTTTAACCCTTGTAGCCTATACTAGAACTTGAAACAGAGCTTTAATAATTTTACCCATAAAAACTAAGTTTTTATTATACTCCCTTTCTTTGTAAACTAAGTTTATATTTAATTTATATTTTGATTGATTAAAATAAAAAAGCTTATAAGTGATATCATACCTTATGAATTTACACACAAAAATTGTGCGCATCCTTTTTTTTTCTAGCTTTGGCCCGCAAAACCATAAAAAGTTGGACCGGCATTTTCAACGTGAAACTAAACCATAGACCATTTATCTATGAAGTGTTTGTTAAATAAAAAAAAAAAAAATCATAATTATAGTATAATCATAGACTATAATATACATGGACCGCTTGCTTTAGTATTTCTGCTATATGATGACTTGAAACACTGATGTTCGGAATTCCCGATTCTAAATAACGTAATTGCTATACAGGAAATAAAGTTATTGATATACAAGTTCCGTTTTATTTAATCGCTATGATTTTCTCAATGAAAAATTAAAATCGAAAGTTGTACAGAGCGGAAACATTTATAGATCAGTGTATTTGTGCGCACGGAAAAAGATCATAAGCTCTAAAAATAGAGCGGTCCATCTTATTAAAGTCAATGATAATAGGATTAATAGGCATACAAGTATTCATTTAAAGTCGAAAAAAATGCGATTTAATAAAACGGAACTTGTATAACAATTACTTCATTTAGAATCGGGAATTGCAATAAAAAACGAAGATAATAGCATAAAAAACTAAAGCAAGCGTTCCATGTATATTATAGTCTATGGTATAATTAAGTTTTTTTAAATGAAAATTTCAAGTTTCAGCTCGATTGGACGACGGGAAGTGGTCGAAAAATCGATGCAAAGTTTGAGTCGCAAGCAAGCAAGCAGACAAGCAGACAGACAGTACGAGTTAACAGAAAAGGAGTAAAAACCGTTTAGAATTACGGCTACATATTTATCACTACGGACTAAAAAAAAATGACTAGATGAAAATTAAACAGAACAGACACACTCACAAACACACTCACAAACATAATAATATTTTGAAATGACCCATACATCACTAGAAAATTCGTATTTTCCAAGCTAAGCCAATTGTTAATGTTGGTAGAGAGGCGTTTAACTAACCCGTTTTGCTACAGACAAACTCTGGCAATGTCGCTATGACTGTATTGACTCCAGATAACATTATAAGTATGTGGAATGGGCGTTTTCTATGGCTGATAGACAGTAACCGGACAATCCCAAACAGTAGGACACATTTCGCATCAAAATTTGATGCGGGCAGTAGGCCTACTTCATCAAACACATCCGACAAAAAGCCTTTGAATTCCCAAGCTATGATTAAAGAGAAACTCTCCGATAGCTTGGGCGATGACGTTTCAGTTACGTGTTTACGAGTGTCGCTGATTTGTCCGGTCGGGAAATCCCGGATGGTGGTCCCATGCCGAGGCGGAAGCTGCGAGCACCTGCAGTGTTTCGACGCGCCGACCTATTTCAAATTAAACCAACAGAGACCTCGCTGGAGATGCCCGGTGTGTGATCGCCCGTGTCCAAAAGACGCGCTCGTCATAGATACATTTTTACAGGATATCCTTCAGAAAGACACTGCAAGTACTGAGGTGGTCATTCACAAAGATAGAAGCTGGTCTACGCAAAAGTCAAAAGAAAATGGCCGCATGCATATTGCGCTAGAAGACTCATCGTTGAAGTCGACGGAGGTTTTGGCGTTAATTTCTTCTTCGTCCATCTCGCATATCACGCCAGAGAGCGTCACCGAAACGAATCCACCAGAAGCGGTCACCGATTTCATTGATCTCACAGTGGATAGTTCTGATGACGACGATGTCAAATTCATAAGATTCTCGCCTCCTAAAACCCGGAAAAATCGAAATTTGTTCAAGCGTAAAAGCGACCCTCATCCATACGAGATTCAGGCCAGAAATCTGCAAGATATGTCAGCTGTTGATTTCGACAACTTCCTAATAGGTAAAACATTATACTAACTGTGTGTATACAATCGCGTGTATGTATTTGTGTGTGCAGTTTATGTGCCGTTTGTAATCTTAACTTATACCGGTTTGTTCTAGACTCTAATCTATAGCAGTGGCTCTCAATCTTTTAAAACCATTTACTATTTCGCAAGCAAGCAAGCAAGCAGACAAGCAGACAGACAGTACGAGTTAACAGAAAAGGAGTAAAAACCGTTTAGAATTACGGCTACATATTTATCACTACGGACTAAAAAAAATGACTAGATGAAAATTAAACAGAACAGACACACTCACAAACACACTCACAAACATAATAATATTTTGAAATGACCCATACATCACTAGAAAATTCGTATTTTCCAAGCTAAGCCAATTGTTAATGTTGGTAGAGAGGCGTTTAACTAACCCGTTTTGCTACAGACAAACTCTGGCCCCTTAGAAAGAACTTTTGTTTTATGGCTCGCAGTTCTTTGGAAAATGTACGAAATTTTTGTACTACAATAACATAGCCTATTTGCCTTTAGAATACTCTGTATGAATCTTTTAGTGGCAAAGAAAAATTATTTTAACAAAGTAAACATTTGTGTTATTATTTTTTCTTTTGAAATTTCATCTGGACGAATGCTTCTGATTTGCCCTACTCAGTTGTTTTTTTTGACTGGGCAACTCGATTTAATGTAGGCATATTTCTAGATTAGTGGTTGTTGTTGTTTTGTAGCAAGTAGTCTAGAGTTCAAAGATGGTTGCACGTTGCAAGTGAAATCCTCTCAGTTAGAAGATCTTTGCAGCATAATGAAAACATTAATAATGTACATTTCCATGAAAATAGGACTTTGCTTTGCACCGCCATCAATTTTCAAATCTATAAATTGGTATAGAATGGCATTGTTTTCTTCATGGAAAACCACCAATGGAGAGTACAAGTTGTTGATGCAATTGTTAATACGTTCCCAAATTCATGTATGCCATGAAAATAATTAGAATCACCAGCTTTCATATCCTTTTACATATTGTCGCCAATGTTATGTTCATCAATATAATAATATTCGCTCAGCTGTGAAAATGTGACAAATATCTTCTTCTCTAGCTTTGTAGTTCGAGCTTGATTTTGAAAACTGTGTGTTTTTCGTGAACTTTGTTCGTTTCTATCTCTCTTCTTTTTTATTTTTTTTTGGATCGCCAGTTTCAAACTTGGAATAATTTATTTCTTTTGCAAAGAAAACACTCCACCGAGAACATTTTTTTCAACTCATCACGCCTTCTTGTCACACTAAACGCTTGTAATGAATAGTGCAGTGCTGTACCCAGTACACAGGGACGGATTATATTTATATATAAGTAATTCAAAATATAAACAACAGTAGATCATAACATACATTTGTATTTATCACAATAATTGAAAACCTTCAGCAAGATGGAAATAAATGTTCTGGTTTCTTTCGTTTGTTTGTTTGTATAATTTGACAAGTTTTCTTCTTTTTAAAATTGGAAAATCACAGATAAAAAGTTTTATGCAATGTAAGCTGGAGCTATTTTTTTTTTATTGCGGATCTTTACTCAGCTGCATTATATTGAGCCATTAGGAAAATAGATTATGTTAAATTACTGAAATGGAAACATTTCGTGATGCGCCCATTCCCTTGGTGCCCTAAGCCCATGCTCATTTTGATTTACGGTTAACCCAGCTGGTGTGTACCAATATTGTTTTGGAATTAAAGCTTAAATAAAGTTTGAAATCCAGGACACACGCCAGTGGTATTTTCCTATCCAATATCATGCACCTCATAAAAGTCGGGCCAGATTGTCAAATATTTATTTTGTCCTTGTTCTGATGCTGATAGCACTTATGTACCCATGGACCTCAAAGCTGGTGAAGTGCGCAAACCACCTGTACGCTCCTTTTAAGAGTACACCGGTGGGCTAACTCAACGGGGGACATCCCCTGTTGCGCGTCCGAGACTTCATTGCACTGCCATGAGGCCCCCATACTCGGTGGGGAGGAAGCAATGTGCGCAAACGCCCGTATTAATCACGCCCTGGTGCCTGGATCCCCAGGCCTAAAGTCTGGAATTTTTGCTACCGGGCGACAGGGCAAGAATACGAGCAAACCACCACGTTAAGGATCCGGTAAAAAGGCGAAGGTGGGGGAGAAGCATAGTAGTACCTATGACTGCGGAGACCACACCCTTTGTTACAACTTAACATCATTATTAAATAAGCATTTTAAAATGTACGACTAAACTTAATTTACGGAAAAGCGTATAAGACACAAAACTCCTCTGCCTAGAAGAATCGTCAGTAACATATAGATCTACGGTTAGGATAAATCTTGGATTAGATTTGTTCTATGTTCTGTATAAATTATCTACGCGACCATGTACACACTGATAAACATACATGATAACAGGCACATTTACAAACACACACACACACGCGCACACACACACACACACATACATACACACACGTACACACACACACATATAGACACACACACACATACACACACATTCACACACATACACACACATACACACATACGCACACACACAATCACACATACACATACACACACATACACACACACTTTCACACACATGCACACACATACACACATACACACACACATACACACACAAACACACACACACACATACACAGTGGCGTATCGAGGACTGGTGTCACCCGGTGCGGTAAACTTTGGGTGTCACCCCCCCCTCCCCGACCACGACTTTCACCATAGTTTTCGTCTCCTTAAAACACACATACAGTTCAAATATGACAAAATTAATAACTATATTAATTTTATATTAGAAAGTAAAAGCAATAAACAACTGAATGGTTAGTTATTTTACATTAAAAGTACTTTATTTACATTTTTCTTTTCCTGCTCTTCAAAATTGCAAACTTGTCAATCACCTAATCAAAATTTATATCATTCACAGTATCCCTTTCAATCGATAAAATAGCCAGATCAGAAAGTCTTGATTGTCCCATAGTGTAGCGTAAATAGCTTTTTATAACCTTTAGTTTTTACAGTTTTTAGCCAGACACACATACGTTAGAAATAATTGAAGGCCTAGCGAGAGTGTTGGAAGAGATTCTATGAAGTCCCATCTAGCTACGACTTTCTGAATATCTAATACTGATCAGTACATGGCTTTTTTTATATCAATATCAGCTGCTTTTAGGTGTTGTCTAAGCCGTGGTATTTCTTTTAAGAGCTCATCTTCGGATAGCTCATCTTAGAAAGAGGTTAATTGGGAACTGACACCAATAACTCTTCTTCACTTGCTAACAGTAGAATCTTGGGCTGAACAGCCTCTAACATATCTGCAAAATCCTTAAAAACGCCGTTGATCTGATCTGGAGTTCAGAATGAAAGCGATCAATTCTTGAATCTTAATCTTCTCTCTACCGAAATCCGTTGTCTGATTTTATAAGGGCTTGTCCAATAGCATGGTCCACTAATTGACTCAGCTTTTAGAGCGAAAACAATCTTAAGGCGTCTAACTTGGTCACCACTTTATCAAGAGTTAAGTCTTTAGTCTGCAGGCACTGCTGTGTAAGATTAACTTCGTCAAGTATATCAGCCCAAAGGTTAGTAACAGACAAACGTAAAATCACAGACAGCATGTAAAAGTCCTCGTGTCCAAATTTTCACGAGGATCACATAAAGCTTCAATCGCCGTAATGCATTCATCAAACTTATCGTTCACTGGTTTAACAGCAGCATCATGAGCGCTCCAACGTGTTGTAGATCAGGGGTCGGCAACCTAAGGCACGCGTGCCAGACTTGACGCGCAGAACGATTTTCCGTGGCACGCGAGAGACCTCCAGAAATATTGTTTAATGCAAGTCAAAACAACGTATGTCAGCATCATTAATGGGTGATGCGTGGCGAACTACATGAGAATTACACTGGATGTCGACTGTTTTAGTACAGGAATGAATGTTTGTATGCAAAGCTCTCATCATTGGACTTGCGATCTGTGATTGTTAAGATAGATCTAGTCAATTTTATAGTTTATCAAGTCTCGTCTGGAAGAAAGTGATACGGAGTATAGTTAAAGTCTTGGAGAAATTCGGTTCTTGACTGTAAGCAATTAAGGAATTTCTTGATGAAAAAAACATTTCCGTTATTGAATAAGGAGAACTGACTGTTGAAGCCGGTGTTTCTGAATGGCATGCCGACACGCTTCAGTGAGTAGAACTTAAAGTGTTGGACCACTGGAATGGATTTGCATTGAAAGTGGAAATATCTTGCCGTGAAATGAATTTAAAAACATTTAACTCTTTCCCTAATTTAAGGCAAATTAAGATAGATGAGCGTTTTCATAAGTAGGCCTACACTAGTTATATTAAAATTAAAACAACTAACTCATTTCGCATCACTAGCATCAAATTTGGAAAAATTAAGTGAAGGTGAAGGGATATAATTAACCAGTTTTCTTTGCATAATATTTCCAATGTTTCTTTTTCGTTTCCTTCAAAAACATGGCTTACAATTTATAACTTTAAAATTATCAAACTATCAAAGATAGTTGAAAATAAAATAAATATTATATGACTAGGAAATGTATAGGCCTATGTACATTTTTAAACATTACATTAACTACCCAGTTCGTATGATTACTACGTATCTCTTCCGCTTAAGTACAATACGATGATAATTTTAACCTATCTTTCTTAAAAAAATATATTAGCTTAAATTAAATCTGTTATGCTAAGATCAAACTATAAAGTATAAAGAATTAATAGCTAGGCTATTATTTGAAAAATATCTTGACATCTAAATTCAAATGTTGATACGATAACCATTAAGTTGAGTAATGAAATTGTGTATTAGCTATAAATGGATTTTTTTTTTTTTAAATGATATAATAACAAACCGGTTAAGTTGTTATTTAATTTAAAACGCTTTAATGATTTTCTCTATTACGCTACTTTTATTTTGGTCTTGCTACGGCACTAAATAAATTGTCTTATAAAAATAATAGCCTAAGCTTATAGTTGAGCAATTTGACTTTCACGCTGTTGCCACGCTGAATGATTTAGAAATCCTAGTTTGGCACACTATTAGCAAAAGATTGCCGACCCCTGTTGTAGATAACCTTTTCAACGACACCCCAGTGTGCTCAATTAAAACATCCCATCGATGAGTGCAAGCAGCAAATGTGACCCGTTCCCACAAAAGGAGACATAAGTGGTTTTTTCAACATTTTAAGTTATATATATCGTTTGAAAGGGCATTGAATAAGCTTTATTTTAATACCAAATTTATTATTATACGTCAATATTTCATTTTTCTATGACACTTACTATCACTTAGAACTAGTCAGACAAAAAAACAAGAGTTTCGAGAAAAGGCGTTTTAAAGTTAATGCATTTAAAAATGTCTAAACTCTATAGCAACCAGATTCGTAATATCTATATTTACATACCAATCGAAAGGGCATTCAATTATCTTTTTAGTTGTGTATATACGATATTATTTTATAATAAAACTGAACAAAAAATAATAAAAATCACATCGCTCAAAGAATTTAACAGTGAAGCTATGTCGCTCTCCATTGTGTGAAATTTTCATAATATCGAAAACGGAAAGCCTAATTCTTTACCGCATTGTATCCCACTAGCCAATCAGCGAATTTGTATTGGAAAAATATGGTATCGTAACCAATGATCAATTTATAAACGAATTTTCATTGGATAGAAAGAAAGGAATTGTTTATCCCAAACTTCCGAGAATCTGCCCTTTTCAATGATATATAATGTTATGGGGTTCTGTCAAGGTTAAGGTATAAAACGATAGGTTAAATAAAGTCGAATTTTAGTGACCTTATGCTAAATTAAAAATCACAGGTTGATCAAAATAATTAATTACAATATTTTTTTGTAGAAAAAAATATAAAAAACATATAAATTATGATTTAGAAATGGATAACCTAGTATTTACAAAAATAAAAAAAAATTCACCTGAAAGACCCCCACAATACAAAAACGCATGTAGCACAAATTGGTATTTCCGACTTATGTCACCTTTCGTGAGAACGGGTCACAAATAAGGAAAACATTCTCTCAACGGTACCAAAAAATGTTATACATGAAGCATTTTCGGCATAAAAGTGTTGACCACAAAAGTTAATGGAATGGCCCATACATCCATTAATAATAGCTTTCTTGTTCTTTCTTTTCAAAATGGATTGAACACCATTGTCTTAACCTTGAGCTCGCACATCATTATAGCCTATCGAGTCCATCAATTTTTAGATTTGTAAGAATGTCAGATCTGAGGTCGTCAGCTTTTTGCCTCCTTAGGGGAAACAAAATCCATGAAACACTTCTCTCACTTCAACTTTCTCACTGTTGATTTTCACATATCTGATTCAGACATTTGGTCAGTGTGTGATATCTCAGGTGTGCTGTCAAACATAATTCATAATTCCAAAATAACTTGCGGCATTTATATCCATAAGATTTTTCTATGCATGGTTGGCCAGTACATTTATAAATTCATTTTGAATTTTTGGTGAAAGATAAGATACAGATGCTTTCCCTGTACATGTACTTTAGTCTCATTAGGTGCTCTTTCAGCATTGGGTCATATTTGAAAAGTATCTCAACCATCTCAAGAAAGTTTCCTTTATTCAACGAGGATTCATCTTCGTTGTGGCCACGAAATGCCAGATTTTGCTTCGCAAGAAACAATGTAATATCTAGCAACCTGTGTAGGATATCCCTCCACTTTTTCTTCTCCCTATCCATTAAGGCAATACTTTCGGCATCAATTGTTTTATGTAGCTGCCAACGTTTTCCATTTTTCAAGGACCAGCAGTGCGTGCTCTGTAAAATTATAATTTTTTTAAATATAGTTTTTTTCATTCGGGTGTCACCCCCTGTGAGGGTGTCACCCGGTGCGATCCGCACCCCCCGCACCCCCCTCGGTACGCCACTGCACATACACACACACATACACACACACACACTCACACACACACACACCCGCGTGTACATACTAATCATAATATATAGAATATACATATATAACTATTTCAATTTCTCTCTCTCTCGCGCGCCCTTTCTTTCTCTCCTTTGTATTTATTATATTAAAATTTATACATAATATGTTATCAATGTTTTATTTTCTAGACCTGGGGCTAGTGCTGTACGGAAAAAAGGTGAGTCAACCTGTTTTAGACCATATATGTTTAAAATTTAAAATATAACAGAGATCCTATGGAAGACACACGCAATTTACATACAATTCCCCCCCCCCCGGTCCCCAAAGAAGTTAATACGGACATATTTTTACGCAAATCTAACCCATGTTTATACTATTCTGATATAATATATTTAGCCAAATCTGACCTGTAATTAGCCTTTTCTGACATACATTTAGTCAACTCCAACCTATATTAAGACAATACTGACACATATATATATATATAGCCAACTCCGACCTATATTTAGGCAACTGACATATATTTAAGCAACATACAATGTATACGTTACCTTAATAACCTTCCCATTGTCCAGCCAGATCTTCTTCTGCTCCCCAGTTTTATATAGTGCGCCTTGACAATAGTCCATCCTTACACTTTATGGACAGAGCTACTGAGTGAAATCTTTAACATATACATTTTCTATGTCATCTACAGATTTCGACCATTGAATGAATTAAAACAAAAGAAGCATTTCTAGACTTTTGTCTTTTATTTAAAGATTGTTAATGTTGATACCTTACTGAAATTAATACTTTATTATTATCAAGAACATTATGTTTCGTATATAAACAGCTTTGTCACCACAATTTGTTGCCTTTAACATTGATTAAAAAAAATAAAGACAAAATGTATGTCTTGGTCAAATAGTGTCCCAATATAATATAAGTCTTGGTAAAATAGTGGGCTATACGCAATTTACCTTATGTTCAAATGATGTGCCTATATGTAAGTCCTCAAATAGGGTGCCGATCTGGAAGTCTTGGTCAAATATTGTGCGAATATAGAAGTCTTGGTCAAGTAGTGTGTGAATATAGAAGTCTTGGTCAAGTAGTGTGCGAATATTGACGTCTTGGTCAAGTAGTGTGCGAATATAGAAGCCTTGGTCAAGTAGTGTGCGAATATAGACGTCTTGGTCAAATATTATGCGAATAAAGAAGTCTTGGTCAAGTGGTGTACGAATATAGAGCCGTGAAGACTAAGGGACACCTTCCAGTTTCACAGGGATCTGGGCCGGGGTATAAAAGAATGGCGGCAAACCAAGATTGTACCCCGAGACCTTTAGGTTGTCATTATGATCGCGCTGTCGCTAGGCCACATGTGCCACGACTTCCATCACACTTTTACAAATGTAATAAGAATATAAAACTAAAATGCTATCTCACATTAGTTGTATAGTATACTAGAATATGCAGGATCTGTATTGGGACCCATCAACTAAAGAAAACATAAAAAAAATTAGAACAAATTCAAAAAAGAGCTGCAAGGTTCATAACCAGTGAATATTCCCAATTGACAAGAGTAACACCATTAGTCAAATCACTAATCCTAGAAACACTAGAGGACAGAAGGGCAAAGATTAAAGTAGTAATAATACATAAGGCATTAAACTCTAATTTAGAAATACAACCCAATAACAGTCTGTTGCAAAGCTCAGATAAACATAAATACAAAAACACTTTCCTTGTCCCTTACGCGAGAACAAATGCATACAAGTACTCTTTCTTCCCGAGCGGCATTCGGGCATGGAATGGGTTGCCTGAACAAACCAGGAAAACCATTAACTTAACATCATTTAAATATTAATAAAAATGCAAGACTAGCCTCGGACCACGGATGAGCGTAGGACGCAATAATCTTCTTTATAGAAAGAGCGTCTGTAATGTATAAGATAAGATAAGACACAGTCACATCGATTCCAGTCTATATTATTATGTGAGAATTGCATGGATTAGAAATACAGCTTTTATTTATTGTTGATTAATGTTTTAAAAAAGATAAAACGTAATATGTTGTTTAATTAATTATTCACAAGTTTTATAATTAATCAGTGATTTTCTTTTCTTTTCTTTTAATTTTTTTAAAATGATATTTTGTTTTTTTTATATATATATTTAATTTTTTTTTGAAATACGTATTATGGCATATTTAGCTTAGAAAAAATGTTTAAATGGCATTAGAGAGATTTGATTAGCATTTTTTCCCTCGTTTATTTTAGCGACGTAACATGGCTTTCAATGCCAAGATCATCGTAAAAGGGAAAAAAAAAGTTGAAAATGTAAAAGAATTGAAAACATAAATGAGTAAATAAAAAAGAGCAAAAAAAAGTTGTTGTTTTTTTCGAAAATAATACTTTTATATAAGTAGTGTTTCAAATATTTGTTTTTTAGCAGAATATGCAATAAAAATATGTGTACTTGTATATGTTTGGTAATAACGTGAATATAATGACATATTACACTAAGATAGTGTAAGCAAAGACTATAATTTAATAAGATAAACCGCTTGATATTTCTGCTATTTGATGACTTGAAAACTCCTGTTTCGGAAATTTCCGATCACAGACTGAATTACAGACTTCCGGTTTAGTAATTCGATATGATTTTATCATGACGCGTTAGTTAGAGATGACGTTGGTAAGAGATTGAGAAAAGTTAGAAGACCGTAGACTTAGGGGAACGATAGGACGTGTTTTTGTTAGACTCTAGACTGTCTATTTTAATCTGATGTATATCTTTTGCTGAGTTAAGAATTATTCTATTAAACATTCTGAGTTCATATTTTTTTCGGAGAATTGTTTCAGAAGTCTTAAATATGTAATTTATATAGCGTTATTCATTACAATTAGTTTTCAAATGCGCTGTACATTTACGCTATGTTATTAAAACAAATCGAATAACAAAGTGTTTTTTAGCTCTGCTTTAAAATTTTCAATATTGTCCACCTATTAAATTCTGTTCGGAAGTTCATTCCACCACATAGGTGCCACGACGCTGTAGGAGCGAGCAGCACATGTTTTTCTTTTTTACTTCCTTTATTTTAAGTTGCAATTTCTGTCTGTCTGGTTGCAATCGTCGTGCAAGAATTGGCTTCGATTTTTCGACCACTTCCCGTGGTCCAATCGAGCTGAAATTTGGACAGCAGACTTGCCCCAACTAACAATACAGTCTATCAAATTTTCAGTTAAAACAACTTAATTATACTATACTTATGACAATATGCATTTCTTAAAAGGAAAGTATAAGCAAAATTTTGGTTTCAATTTAAAAATGCCTGTGCAACTTTTTATAGTTTTTCGGCGAAAGCTAGAAAAAAAAATTATGCGCTAAGATTATTTTTAGAACAATTCATACGGAGTAAAGAGATATTTTTGAGATTTGCGACACAGATATTTTTCTGTACGTTTCATTTGCAGTAGTCAATCAATTATTTAATTACATGATGGTAAACTTAGTTTGCAAATAAAGGGAGTGTAATAAAAACTTCGTTTTTATGGTTTTATTTTTTACGTCGTTTGATACCTTGAGTTGTAGATAGATTTTGTTTGAACGCAGTCCTGTTCTCTCTGATATGTGTAGCTCAACCATGGATCTGAATTGATCTGATGTACTGGGCAGATTGATCGTGAAGGCTTTTATAGGGCATAGTCAGAACTTTGAATTTTATCCTAAGTGTTATAGGTTGTTAGAGTGGAAGAATGAAAGATTGCTTATGTGGCCTGCTCTGAGCTTCATAATGTTAAATGCAACTTAAAAACTAACGGTCACACATATATAATATATAATTATAACTTAGAATGTATATACTCGAGAGCTGTAGCTAGAGACTAGCGCAATTTATACTCGAGAGCTGTAGCTAGAGACTAGCGAAGTCTATACTCGAGATGTAGCTAGAGACTAGCGCAATCTATACTCGAGATGTAGCTAGAGACTAGCGCAATCTATACTCGAGATGTAGCTAGAGACTAGCGAAATCTATATTCGAGAGCTGTAGATAGAGACTAGCGAAATCTATATTCGAGAGCTGTAGCTAAAATCGTGCTCAAATAGGCTAAAAAGGCCATTTGATGTGAGCTATACTTGTTATAATTCTATCGCAATCGCAGTTTGACATATGTTTTGATTTTTTTTCTTCGTTTCACGATCATGAATTTTTATTTTCTCGGCCTAGTACCCGACCGCGACTCGCATTGTTTGAATTACTGATATATTATGTTAGTCTAACCTATTACAGACGTTTCTTCTATAAAGAAGATTATTACATCCCACGTTTATCCGAGTTCTGAGTCTAGCCTTGCATTTTTATTACTGTTTTCCTGGTTTGTTCAGGCAACCAATTTCATGCCCGAATGTCACTCGGGAAGATAGAGTAGTTGTATGCATTTATTCTTTCATGTGAGATAAAAAAATGTTTTTATCCTTATGGTTTGTCTGAGCATTGTAATAGATTGTTCTTGTGTTGTATTTCTAATTTATAATTTTATGCCTTATGTATCATTACTACTTTACTCTTTGCCCTTCTCAACCTTTTTCGGCTCACCGCCCCCTTTTACATTTTTTTCCCGTTCACCACCCCCCCCCCAAACTTAATTTTAGCGGAAACATTTGTTAATTAAAGGGAGATAATTAACCCTTTTCATTTGCGGTAATATTTCAATTTGTTTTTCTTTTATAAAAAATTAAATGGCTTGCATTTATAACTTTGAAATGATATGATAGAACTGTACAAATTATTTGAAAATTGTATAAATATTATATGACTAAAGAATTTATATGAATATTTTCAAGCATTACAATAACTACCCAGTTTGTATGATTACTACGTATCTATACCGCTCAGCTATTGTGGTTACCTCTTTACGAAGGATTCAAACGCATTAAAGGACATCTCGGTAAAACATCAAAAGAGTAATATAAGAGTAATATTAGCAGATGTTAAGGCGACAGTCTGGTGAACCAACCATAAGACGAGACGGCCGCATACCATGTTTGCCAAATACTGACTTCCCTACTTCATCGAAAAGTCATTGCGATTCTTATTTATTGTTCAATAATAGGCCTATGTATGCCTACTGTTGGGAGATATCAGATATTTAGTAGCACTTGCGTTTACATCATATTTCATCCAAAAACTAATCGATTCAAATAGCTGAGTTGTTGAAATTATAGCAGGTACGTATGTACCGCCCACTTGCCCTTCATCGCCCCCCAATCGCCCCCGGGAATGTTATCGCCCCCCACAAGCTTCTAATCGCCCCCTGGGGGGCGATATCGCCCCCGTTGAGAACCTATGCTCTAGTGTTTCTAGATTTAGTGATTTAACAACCGGTGTTACTCTTGTTGGTTGTGAATATTCACTATAATGAACCTTGCAGCTCTTTCCTAAATTTGTTCTAATTGTAAAAAGCTTTCTTGCGTTTATGGGTCCCATACAGAAGATGTATATTATAGTGCAGGTCTAACTAATGTGAGATAGCTTTTTAGTCTTATGTTCTCGTTACATTAATTTGTAAAAAAATTCCCTATTTATAAGGCTTTATGTTATGTTTCATTTTTCAATACTTCATCGAGATGTGGATTCCATGATACTTTCACTGACGAGAAGGCTTTTTTTTTTAAAACACTCTAATATATTAGTTCATATTTAAGAAAGGTGTTATAGTTTAACGCATTGTAGTATAGTTTATACAAAAGCAGAACACACACAAAAAACACACAAAAAACAACATACAAACAAACAAAACACCAAACAAACAAAAACTAAACAAAGTTCAATAACAAAAACAACGAAACAATACACATAAAAGAAAACTATAAAAAGTAAAACCCATTGAGTGTGTGAAAACTTCTGATTTTAGTATTTGTTCAAAATTAAGAAAATAATTATTATTAAAAATATAAATTATAATAATAAATGATATTCAACATAATAAAATATTATCATCATAATAATAATATAAAATAATAATAATAATAACGTGTGCCAGTGTTGGCTTCAGAAGTAGACGTGCGTTCATTGGTTGACCTAGAAAAAGGAATGTGCAGATTGTTGTCAGATCACAAAACTGTTTGAGATTTGCTGTTTTGGTCTGGGGGGAGTTACATTTAGACGGAATGAAGAGTTTCTGCCTCATTTTTGGTGCGGGGAAAAACATAACAGTGAAATAAAAGTGCATATTATAAAAAATTAACTCTAAAACATAATTAATGTGCCTTAAAGGCATGGAAAAAAACTACCATAATTAGCAAATTATTGGGAGCATTTGTTTGTTTTTCACATTTAATGTGGTAATTCACGATCATGACGTGATAGAGGTGGAAAAGAAAAATATTGCAAGTCGTTTAGGCGGGAAGGTAAGCAAATAGTGTTAAAGTAAAGGGATTAGGGAATAAATAATGACATTTTGAACTTGAGCTTTCGTTCTTATACATTGAAATACACGAATATTTGATCTGTGCTTAGAATTAAGTTATTATACTCTCCCCTTCATAACAAAATAAAAAGCAAACAATAAAACAAACAAACGAAAAACCAAAAACAAAACTGATTGGTTTTGGAAAAAAATGGTGATTTCTCTGGAAGAAGTTTAGGGCACGTGCCCTCCCATGCCGCAGATTTAGCTACGCCACTGCATCCGCATTATGCATTACACGGAATGTGTTTATTAGTTGATATTGTAATAAAACACCACATTCACAACAAATAAAATAATTATTTATAACACATTGTCAGATGAACAAATAATATCACATAGTTATAATGTGCTAAAGAGCTCATTCGATGAATTATCACATTTAGAAAATGTAAAAATCTACAATTCACTTTCAGTGGAATTAAAAATAATAATATCACAAGTAGAATAAAATAAAATACTAATTCCAAAGAAAGAAATACAAAAAGAGTTTTCTTTCTTGAATATTAATTGGACCTATATTTTAATGACAAAATATTATCACATTTTGATTGACAGGTAGAAGAAAAATAGTTAGTTTGATTGGTTGAATTTCGGAGACACGTGACATTTACACGAGGTTTAAATTTTGACTGAACATACCGCTATGAACAATCAGCTCCTTGAGTGTGTTGAAAATGTTTTTCTCTCTAGTATACATTTTAAAAAAATATTTAAATCGGAAGTAGTGGCTATATGCAATTATGTAATTAACAAATTTAAACTGGATGAACACAGAAGCGTAACTATAGAAATTGGCGCTTGAGTCTAAAAAAGAGGTGCCTATTAAAAAAAATGTTTGGTGGCGCCTATCAAAACTTTGGACCCGGGGGGACGCCCCTCCAGTTACGCTACATGAATGTCCCAACATTAATCCCAGCAGGGTGACTTTCTATTTGAGGGAAGCGGTTGGAAAAATTTTGAGAACCTCCAATGAAATCTTTACAGACATTGTATTCAATTTAAAAAACAACAACACCAACAAGAAAACAAAAATAATAAGGAAAAGAATGGGTGCTGCATGCATAGGGACCGCTCCACAAATAGATCAGACTCTGTTTAGCAGTTCACAACCAGTATGTCAGCTACCTTTTTTGTAATTCTGTTGTATATAATAGTATATTTATTTGATTGGCAATGTCAAGTTTGAACACGTATTAACGGAAGCGCTGCAAATCACGATTAAACATCAGTTCCAGTGGTGTTCGTTGAATGTTGGGAAGTGGCACCACAAAGCCCCAGGAGTCTTTCCTAAGAGCTCGTATTAATTTTTGATCCATTGGATTGAAATAAGCAAAGACTATAATAAGATGGACCGCTTTGATATATAAGTTCTCTAGACTTCTGGTTTAGTAATTTGCAATGATTTTTTCAATGGAAAATGAAGATTAAAATCTAAAGTTTTATACAGAGGGAACCTTTAATGCAATCGTAGGAGCATAAAAAAAAGAACATATAAGCTCTAAAAATAGAGCAAGCGGTACATCTTAATATAGTCTTTGAAATAAATAGATACATCTGTAATGTACAATATGAAAATAATCTCTTAACGTTTTCTTTAGTATGGCTATGACTATACACTATACTATAGTACACAGACTATGGCTCTCGGAATGCATGCAACACTCGCCCAAGGCCCCGCTTTCTGCTGAGGCTACCTCTGTCACACGGCATCAAACTGACGTTGTGGCGTCAACGCTAAATACACATGAAAGAGTGGCCAACACACATTCCCGATGGTTATTTTACCACCTCATCCCTATCCCTCGACCGGGCACCCAGCAAACGACATACCGTGTTACGTTTCAGAAACGCGAAATGATCCAGAATGAAAAGAAAAATAGATTAGTAATTGTTACCTTTGTTCCAAGATTTAGCGTGACTCTTCATGGTGGACCTGAGTACGAGCATATCCCTCCTCCCCCCCCCCACCTCCATCAATATAAAGGGGGAGGGGGTCAGTAGCATGAGAATCACAATGCTGTCTGGTTGACGACAGTGTTTACGGTACTCATAACATTTGCCCTCTGTTTGAATAGAAACTGGTGTACCTACACGTCGGTCTAATTGCACGGAATAAATACAGTACTCACTGAAATAGTACTTAGTTCGATATCACAGAAACGTGAAACCGGCGTTTTTCTCATACTCAATACGTTTTCTTATAAGTTTTACAGACGTTCCTTCTAGATAGAAGATTAATACGTCCACTAGGCCCAAAACTCCTGCAGGGTGGCAGGGATCGGTTGGCGGCAGGGTAGAAACCCGCGACGTGTCGGTTGGCAGTCCGTTGAACTAACCTCAGGACCAGCCGGCCTCACAGGGACCTGTAAGATTAAAGTATTTCTATCAGACCCTATTGACCTAAGATGCAATGGAGTAACGTTTAAAGCCTCCACGTGACCATGCTATACAAGGGGATTGTGTGGTCTTATCCGTACACAATTTATTTAAAGGTATACATTACTTTGTTTAAAATAAATTCGAAAAAAAAAATGACCCTTAAACGATTCGTCGTATTTTGTTTGCGACAGTGCGAGAAACAATGATAACACGAAGGTGCTGATCAATTAAGTGAATTAATAACATATTTCGAATACATTTTCTTCTCCATGACAACCATTTAGTTTGTTTAGTTCAAACTAAATAGCGGAATAAACATTTCCGGAAAATTGTAAAAAATGTTGAAAACAAAATTGTTTGTTGGTGAATTCTCAGGAGGGTCGTGAAAGGTGAAGATGTTAACAATATTTCCAAAAAAAAAACAACAACAACAATCCAAGAAAAAAAAAACAACAAAACAATAACAAGGGATATAACTGTGAAAAATGAAAGCCATTAAGAAAATGAGAGTAACGCTACTCTCAAGAAAGGAATTTTCCCGGTTATCTCCCATAGTTTACTTCTTTGCTTTCTACCTGCTGCACTGAGTGAAGCGACATGGAAGAAAATTGTCGATGTAGTTATGTTTTAAAAACCTCTAAAAATTGAGGTTTTAGTCACAACACTTAAAAAATGAACAACAATAATGATAATTAAAAATATAAGTCCAACATGTTATCACATTTCCAAACCAAACTCTGGCTCATGAAATAAGAAATTAGGAAGTATACATTTCTATTTTCTTTCTACAAATGTTTAAAGCGTTGCACTCATTTTAAATAAAACTGATTTTAATTTTGGTAGCTCAAAACATTGTCAATTACTTTAACATGAAGTTTTAAATTTGTTCATCAGGCGGCCAACGGGCCACATTGCGGCCCGCCAAGATGTTGTGATGTGGCCCCTATACAACTTCGAAAGGCAGTTTTTTTTTTAAAAATTATATTTAATAATTTAAATACTTTTCAAGACTGAGTGGCCCTTCCTATTTTAATAATTTCCTAAACACGGCCCACTGACGTAAAAGGTTGCAAATTTAGGTAATTTTTAACTTTTTCCGATTTTGAAGCCATTGAGCAAGAAAGGGTTAAGTCTTAGCGAAATTATTTCGTTTTAAAGCTTTATCCATACTCTTTTTAGGCTTCAATGTGGTTTTGTACATGTAAAGCTTTTTTTTATTGTTGAATGTAAATAAACGTAATTTGAGAACTAGAAGGTATTTCTATAGTCTATATATAGTCTAACCTCAAGCAGGGGGCGAAGGATGGTTTCTTGTGTAAAGTGGAATGGAGGCCTGAAATTTAGCTTGACACACACACAGGCTACTACCGGTAACTTAGATTTAGTTACGTTGTTTTTTTTAAAAAAGGAATTGTACCAAAAACACAATATTTCCGAAATATTTCACAGCCCCAGTCGTATAGTCGCCCATGACAGTAACGAACATTTAAAAACAAAAAGTCTGTGTGAGTTCACATGGTCGCACTTTGACCTCTTCTTCGGTAAAGAGGCGGGGCTAAAGACAAATATAAAGAAAAAAAAATAGTGCAAATTGCAAATGTAACAGTTTTCCTTTTTGTGCATTAGCCATATTCTTACAGATAGTGAAAATGGAATTTATAAAACAAGTGCTTTTGTCTGTGACAGGAACAACATTCAGTAATAAAATATATCTTTAAACACAAATTAAGAAATGGATTCTTGGCGTTTCATTCATTGACATGGACACAAAATAGGAAGATTGAGAATTTCGTCGCTAAGTGAAATACGAAAAAAATGATTTCATTTTCTTTTAGTCTGTGTAAGACAATTTGGCAGATACATCTTAATAAGTACCTCCGGTGCTCGTCACATTAAAAAAAAAATCTGCATCGCTGTCGCTCATTTCTGTCCATAAAAAGTGAGTCCGTTCGACGTTTTCCGTAAAAATTTCAAACTATATGATATAATCAATGACATCGCATTCTGAAAAATTCAGAAAAATGCGCGCCGATTAGCGCACCATAAAGCTGCCCGCGAATTATGGCGTTTTGGGAAATTCCAGCGATTTCCAAGATGCTTTTCGATTTGTTGCCATTTTCAATTTCATTTAGGATTCGAAAATAAATTGATTTTGGTCGCACTTTCTCGGTTGTGTGAAGAGTTGTTTTCTTTCTGTCATGTTGGAAGTAGCTGCACTGCATCCACTAAATCTATAAATAAAAAAAAAGAAAAAAAGAAAAAAAAAGATGAAAACAGAAAATTATATCACAAATTATTAACACAGTAAGCAAAAGCTTACTTAAAGCATAATGGAAAATGAACACAGACTAAAGAACGATTTTTAAAGCCATTATCCCTTGAAAAACTAATCTAATCTAAATAAGTTTTCTCCTACTTTTTAAAATTGTAATTTATTTCATAACATTTGTTTGTTTTAGTGCTCTAATGTGGGCCCTTTTTTTTTTTCGAATCTTACTTCACCCGAATCATTGGCGGTAATGCACCAAGTGGATTATCAACCAAGATTAAGTTCCTTCCATGAAGACTTTTTGTGTTGCATTAATTTACTTTGATACACGTGCTTAATAAATTGGCTTAACGGCTACTCCAGCTCTAAGTCTTCTTCTTCTTCTTCGTTCTCAATTTTATTTTGAAGGATTTAGACAAGTCCAATATTTGTGATGAATTGCACAGTGGCCGCTAATTATTCCAGTCCACCATAGCGCTTGTTTTTGAGGGAAGTTCTAATTATATTGAATATTAAAAACGTGTTCATACAACTAAAAACATCATTATTTACACTGATATATATGTGTATATATGTATATCGTATATCTATATACTTTTATATTATGTATTTTTGTGCCATGTACTTCAACATTAGCGTTGCCTTTCTATGAATATAAGCTAGACAAAGGCCGATCCACTGACCTCTGTATTCGATGTAATCTTTCCCATCTTGAGTTGACCTAGATATTAGCTCCTCGGCCTCTTCTTGTGACATCATCTCCCCCATGGTGGTCATGAAATGCCTGAAGTCTGATACGTTGATTCTTCCACTGCCCCTCTTATCTAGTACCTAGGTGTAGCAACAAGAAAAAAAAATGGATTTATCTATCCGTCGGTTTGTTTGTCTGATTATTTATCTATATTTCTATCTATCTATTTTTATATCATTCTATCTGTTATTCTATCTATCTATCTATCTTTCTACCTATCTATCTATCTAGGCTTACCTATTTAACTATCTGACTGTGTGTCTATCTATTTATTTATCTATATACAATTTAATTATCAATCAATCAATCAATGTACCAATATATCAATACCTCTGTCACTGTATTATGTATGTATCTATTTAGCTATCTATTTATCGATCGACCTATCATTCCTTATGTCTATCTGTCTGTTTATCTATCTATCTATTTATATCTCTATCTAATATCGGTCTATTGACCAAGCGACACCTAACTATACAATAATCCATCAATCCCATGGATTAATGACGATGGTCATTTGTAAAGCGCGACTCCCCATGCTATTATATTTAAATAAACCCATGCACTCTTGTCTGGATTAGATGCCAAAGTGAACTAAAATGAATGCACAATTTTCCAAGTGTCGCCTAACTCCTAACACCTTCCTTAGGGTGAGGGTTCATTCACCCATCAACACCCTGTTCCCTCCAATATATCAAGCTCGTTGTTTTGCGAATCATAGAAGAAGTAGGTCTATTATTTATTTAGTTTTTACCTGAAACGCTACCATGATGTCCTCCTCCGCATTGTTTCCATAATAGATTCCTCCGCGGCGCGCTATGTATGCTTCAACTTCCGCAAATGAAATAGTTCCCCTGGCTGACAAAGAATGAAAGACCTTATTATTGTTAGTATATAAAATTTGTGCCAATGACTAAACCCTGGATAAATAAAATAATACATTTTTTTATTTAGATTCTGTTTCATTTTTGGTCGAAACCTGTTGAACTTAAACATTATTTTTTAACTTAAAATGTTGAAAGGTGGGTACTACAACTGAGTTTCCCTAAATACTAGACAGCGACCTGGTACTGGGGCATTACAGAAACTAAATTAATATCTCGAAAAACCCAAAATTTATAAAAAAATCTAGGTCAGACTATATTTATAGACCTATGTAAGAGCGATTGATCTATAACTGTATATTTTGTCCAAAGCAAACATTTATTTGGTAATTTCGCTACTTAGGCAGGGACAGTGTCGCTTGGAGGGGGGCTCCCGCAGGTGAACATGAGATCTCATTGATGCCCTAAAGATTATACATTGTAAATTTTTCATTCAGTGGCAGAAATCAGTAGACCTTTAAAAAAGCTGTTCTGTGTTGCCGAAAACGAAACCGTACCGACATTAATTTATAAATTGACTTTCCGCCGTAACCGAAAGGTTAGCTACACATTCGGCCGAAACCGAAACCAAACGAAAAACCGAAATCACTAAACAAGAGATTAAAAATGACTGCATATTGTTGTGTAATATTAACTAGTTTATGGGTACTCTGTTTAGGTAAACCATAGATCCTGTACAGTTGTATATACTAGTATTAGACCTATATATCATTTTTATTCAGAATTGAATACTCATCAAGATTTAATAACCTAAAAGGCAATAAAAACTTTATATAAGATTTTTTATCTAAATATTATGACATAATTGCAGTCTGAATTTTGAAAGTTAAAATAGATATTCGGCTGAAGACGGAAAGTCAATATTAGTTTCAGCAGAAACCGAAAGCAAACCGAAAGCTAACCTTTTGGTTTCACCGAAATTACGCCGAAAGAGGCCATTAGCCTACTTACGACACCGAAACCGAAGTTCGGTCGGCCTCTATAGAAAACAGCTGCCTACCGATGGCATGCACAAGTCTTGTGAAAACATGTTCAAAATTCATAGAGAACTTCCCTCTACCAGCCCTATCTATCATTATCTATATAGTAATACTTCATAGTGATGGGACGCGTTGGCCAAGCCGGCGTTCGACTGGCGTACTGAAGGTCCTGGGTTCAAATCTCGATGAAGGCTAGGATTAGTTCTCGTGTATGGAGGGTGTCCCTGAGTTTAACCAGCTCTGATGGGGTACCTGACTTTATTTGGGGCAAAATAAAGGCGGCTTGGCATTGTACTGGCCACACAGTCCCCTTGGTACGCCGTGGCCACAAAAACCGGTGAACGCCGTTTCACGGACCCCACGGATCAATCAGGTCCGAGGATATCCGATGGGATACTTACTTTTAGTGACACACTACACCCGAATCATTTAAACTCTACTTGACCCCAATTAGAACTACACAAAAAACTCAGCCCGGTCGCTTGTCAACCAACTGACGCACGCGCAGTTCTACGGACTCACGTGTCAGCTCCAGCTCGTGTTTGGCCTCCTCGAGGTCCTGCTCAGACGGGTTCCAGCCAAGGCACCTGAGCAGCTCACCCAGATCCCTGGCTGGTATCTTGCCCTTGCCCGTCTTTTCGAACATGGAGAAGGCCTCCTTCAGCTCGTCCTTTTGTTCCTCGGTTAGTTCCACCGCTTCATAGCACCTCTGACTCTGTAGAATAACAATAAAAATATTTTTTTAATATAATGTTTAACTATGGTACCAAATAGTCTTAGCTATATAAATTAAGGTAATGTAGAGGAGTTTTCGGCCTACCTCAAAATACCCAAACTTTTGGCCCTTGTGACATTGAATTTGTATTTTAGAGTGCAGTATTTAATTAATAAAACCCCTTAAAATGAAATATTTTTTCGTGAAATCATTCATTTGCATTTTAATTTAGCCATAGAAAGATTTTGTTGCCACTCACACAGTGTAATTAGGCCCTATATACAAAAAAATCGAATTTAATATAAAGGCACATAATTAGGCTTATTCATTAATATATCACCGAATACCTTAGACCAGGGGTTTGCAACCTAAGAATCGCGTGTCAAACTTGGCACGCAGAGCGATTTTCAATGGCATGCGAGAGACCTCCAAAAGGTTTTTTTTTTCATTGATAAAAAAAACAAACACAATAGTTTCCGGTTCTGTATGAGGAAAACTGACTGTTAAAGCCGATGTTTCTGAATAACATAGCGAACATATTTCAGTGAATTGACCTTGCATTTACAAGCACCACTGGAATGGATTTGCATTAAAACTGGACAGATCTTGCCGTAAAATCAAATGAAAAACATTTAACTACATGTACATCCCTATATTAAAGCATATATTTAGATTAGATAGTTGGGCTTTTTCAGAAGTACTTTGAAGCACTTAAAGCGGAGTTTTCTAATCAATGGCATGACTTTCACATTGATGGACTAATTTTTTCGTACTACATCAAGCCTAACTGGTTTGATATTACTACAACCTTCTTAGATGTAGATCTTTTTTAAGTGGATGGATAATGGCAATTTTAAAATCCAGCAAGTTGAATTTTAAACCTTTAAAATATCGGCATCCAAATATTCCCATTTGCGGAAAAATCTGGAAGGAAGCTGCTTAGGAGAGTCACCTGCCATTGTCAAATGCTATGCATTCGCTCTTTTACTTTCAGCTTTTGGTTCAACTTACACTTGTGTGAACATATTTTATCGCACATGAAAGTTGTTTTAAGCCTACAAAGAGGTCACTTTCACTTGACCACTCAGAAGTGACTATACTATTATACTATTATATAGAGAAGTGCATTCAGGACAAGGCGCTCATTAATTGATAAAGACTAATTAAAATTTTTATGCTCATCTTCTTTAATTAGGCTAAACATAATTAAAAGCAATTCTAAGACAAAATTATTTGTATTATTAATTTAATAAGTGAAAGAAACTAATTTATTAGCACTATATTATGTAATTTCTGTAATTATTTATGTTTTAAATTTAAAATAAACTCCTTTAAATAGACAAACAATTAATGCAAGATATGTTTATTTACAACTCTGTTTAACGTACATTATTTTAATCCTCTAATAATTAAATCTTGTAATGAATACCACAATGTTGGGTTTATATAAAGAAATAATAATGAATCAGTAATATTTTTGTATTGCACAAAATAACTTGTTTGGCAACACTATTGAATCAAATGTGGATACGATTTTTAATTAAAGGGAGATAAGTAACCAATTTTATTTGAGTTAATATTTCTAATCTTTTTTTTAAATTATAAAGCAATAAATGGATTACAATTTATAACTTTGAAATAATCAAACTGAAAAAAATATTTGAAAATTATATAAATATTATATGACTAAAGAATTTCTATGTATATTAAACCTTACATTAACTACCCAGTTTGTATGATTACAAATTATCTATACCACTTAATAATAGTGGCAAAACTGTATTGTAGAAGTAACCATTTAAAAGTACTTCTTACTTAATTTTAACACCTGCTATTGCCATAACTGTAATATAATATAGTATTTGATATAAGTCCAAATAAAAAGGATGACAAACACAAAATATTGTGCAATAAATATAAGACTCTTTAAGTATTTTCTCCTTAAATAATCGCTTGTTTTTTGGCCTTGGTCTTGCTATGGAGTTAAATTAATTATCCTATAAAAATAATGCCCAGCAGCCTTTACTTTACCCCAGCTAATGACAGGCACCTATCAGAGCTGGGTAGACTCAGGGACACCCTCCAGACACCGGGAACAAATCCTAGCCTTCACCAGGGCTCGTATCCCAGACGAACGAGCTGCCATTCGACCACCATACTTCCTTTGTTACCCCATACATCAACATTAAAAGGGTGGGGGGGGGGGGGACATAAAGGCATAACTCAACATACAAGAGAAGAGAAACTATAACTTACATAAAGCAAACAAGATAACATATAACTAGTATTCAGTTTCAATTTGACCGTAACATCCACACAGTTATAGTTTTACACATATATCTATATCTGCTTCTTGTATTTATCGTTAACATTATTATAGTTATAGTTATAGTTTTAGTCAGACCACGTGACGCATGCTGGAAATAATTTCTTTAGTCACACGATTATAGACGTGAAAGTTCAGTCCAAACAAAAAATAACAACAACAAAAACAAAAAAAAGGAAAGAGAGTGATTATGTCTGGCACTCTGTTCCAGACCATAGGCAACCAGGAACAAATCAAGCATCCCGTGTTTCTAGCCGTAGAGTTACTACTGTGTGTTTCTTTCTTTCTTTTGACGTTGTTGGTTGTATGTGTCGTATGTGTGTCCGTGGGTGACTGTGCTATCTCTGCGTGCAGGGCTGCGGGTATTTAGGGAGTCGAAAGCGGCGTGGTTGTAGTGGCTTCCCGTGACCAGAAAGTATGGAACATGGAAAGGAATGAAAATACAAACTAGAGATGGGAATCGAACCCACTTTTAGAAGTTCAAGTTCGGAAGTAACCAGGGTTCGAGTTCGGTGTGTTCGGTTCGGGTTCGGTTTGATTCCCACCTTGACTACAAACGATAAATAACATTAATAACAGGATGCGCCGACTAGTTACCTAGATTTAATACCCCTTGGAACTTCTTTCCCTCTATAAGCCTATCTTATAAATATCTATTTGGTTTTCCCGGACTTGTATTTAGTGTGTCGTATTGAAGCTTTGTTTATTTTGTAGACCATAGGTTCTCAACGGGGGCTATATCGCCCCCCGGGGGGCGGTGAGAAACTTTAGGGGAGGCGCTGACATTCCCCGGGGCGATTGGGGGTCGGTGAAGGGCAAGTGGGCGGTTCAAACTTACCTGATATATTTTAACACCTCAGCTATTTGAATCGATTAGTTTTTTGGAGAATGAAATGTGATGTAAACGCAAGTGATCCTAAATATGTGATACCCCCCAACAGTATGCCTACATATTATTATATTAATAAGAAATAGGAATCGCAGTGACTTTTCGATGAAGTAGGGGTCTGTATTTGGCAAATATTGTGTGCGACTAGCTGGTCCTGTGGTTGGTTCACCGGACTGTCAACCCTGCTGACCGATCACTGTCGCCTAACATATGCTAATATTAATGATGTTTTGATCTCAGTTTTACCGAGATGTCTTATTTTTTTTTTTTTTTTTTTTATTTTTTTTTTTTTTTTTTTTTTTTTTTAACTGTAAGATATTTAAAACAACATAATATGAAGATAAATGAACCAAAGTTTGGTAGAAATTATGTACATCTAGCTTCAATTGTTATATCTATATCCCTTTCGGAGTATATATTTAATTTTAACCAACAAGCGCGGTCTTAAATGTATATATATATTAAAAAAAAAAAAACAAAGAAAGGGTCACAGATGACAAAGAAAAGTGAAACACCCATAGAAGACGGGTGACGAAAGGTGTCATTCACGGGTAATCCCACAACGGGAACCTTCACAAGTGAGAAAACAATCTGTGCAGTTCTCTAAAAAGATTAGGAAACTCCCAAGTTGTCTTTAGGTTTCAAATAGCGTTTAGCCGTTCCCATCGGCATGAACTATTGAAAGAAAGATAGGGAAATAAATGCAATTTGTTTGGTAGTGACATAAAGTTTAGAAGGCCCGACTTTCCTGGCCCTCCCACCTTCCCAAGCCAGCGTCGCCGGATGACCGGCCTGCACCAGTTAACACCCTGGCGAATGTGCCAAAAAAAGGGGAAGTTGGGCCGGTATTTGTATATCGGTCCTTCTTCTTGTACTATACATTGATGTCACTCTGATAAAAATAATTTGAAGAAAAAAGATTAATATTAGACATAAGTTTTTGTATTAGATAGGTAACGAAGACAAAATTAGAAAAGAAGGGTAAGGAATAACGGGAGGAAAACAGTGAACCTTACTTCCATTCCGTGGAAGGCAGTGAAGCTAAAAGTAATAAAGGAGGCAAAATCGGTGAAGACGGACCCAGAAAGGCCAAGTCTCTCTCCTCGTTATTTCATGTGCCATAAGCCTTGAAATTAAAATATCGTCTCCTAAACCTTTCAACAGTTTTAACAAAATACACCCGTAAACTTATATAAAAATAATATGTACATAGTGGTGCGTAAAAAAACAAAAAAAAAACACACCACACACAAACAAAAACAACACAAAATTTTACATTCACTGAAAGAGACATCGCACCGGAAATGAAAATAAAAATTTGCCCTTGATGAATAGTTAACAACGTGAAACTTACAATACAAGGTCATCTCCGTATTTAAAACAACGCATTAATAACATATGCATGTAATTACTCTACCAATTAAACAAATGAACCAAATAATAAAATACATAAGAATCTCATCTATGAAATACATTATAATACATAAAACAGTTATAAAAGCAAACTATTAAATGAAATTACAGAGTGGGTGGTTGATGTTTATCTAAATGTGTTTCAAGTTTTTGTCTGAATATGTCTTCTATGATGTGTGGGGGGTAGTGTTTGAGATGTCTTAATGTGTTTTACATATTATAGTGTAGACATATGATACTATCGTTCAGCGGTATAGATAAGTAGTAATCATACAAACTGCGTAGTTATTATAATGCTTGAAAATATACATATAAATTAATTAGTCATATTATATTTATATAATTTTCAAATATTTTTAACAGTTTGATCATTTCAAAGTTATAAATTGTACTCCTTTTATTTTGTATTCAAGAAAAAAAAACAACATAAATATTAGCTAAAATAAAACGGGCTAATTATCTCCCTTTAACTAAAAATGTTTCCATATTTGATTCAATAGTGATGCCAAAAAAGTTCCGTTTTGTAATATAACAAATATTACTGATTATTAGACCTACAGCTTTTGCAACCAAAATTGAAACGAAAATAGACAATTTGCTAGCAACACACCAGGCAAACGATTCGCATTAATATTGATTTATTTAAACCTTTTGTTAAGGTAATTTTTTTATCTATTAATTCTTACAATATGTTTCGTTTTTAGTTTTTTTAAAGATGATTAATCACACCAAAAGTTTAGTCGGCTAAAAAAATTGCGGAAACTATAGTCCAGATGGGCGGAAGGAGGGGGGGAGTGGGTGCTAAAAGAAAGTTGGGGGGAGGGGTGGCGGTGATCGGAAAAAATTGTAAAAGGGGGCGGTGAGCCGAAAAAGGTTGAGAACCTATGTTTTAGACGATTACTCTACGACAGGGGACAGAACGCGTATATCAATTTATTCTGCGGGCCGATCGGGATAAGCATGTATTGACCAGTGGAGGACTGAACCATTAAAAACAATATAAATTCTTTTGCGGGCTGGATATACTATGACGATAGGCCGGATGTGGCCTGCGGGCCTCGAGTTTGACACCCCATGCTCTACTGTTGATCTCGCCATTTTTATTCTTATACAAATTACTCGTAATCATAAAAACTATCATACTCGTCAATTAGTTGTTGCGTTATGTGTGTTCATAAATAGACTAATGGAAAACACCTAAGCTTTATAATTAATCGTCGTTAGCATTGCCTTCGTGGTGTTATATAATATAGCCTACAGTGAATGCAGTTACCATAATCAAGAGTAGGCTTATCTTTCATAACTTCAAACAGAGTTTGCATTTTGTAAGAAACAAAAAAGTAAACTATGCATATAACAAGGTTAAGCCGCCTCTACTTGCTTTAACTATTTTCAGGAACAGAGACTCTCTTCTATACCCATGGGCCTCAAAGGCTGACGAAGTGGTGTGTAAACCCAAAGACTATAATAAGATGTAGCGCTTGCTCTATTTTTATAGCTTTTATGTGGTTTTTTTCCGTGCGCATCCAATAACGCTGTCTTAAATGACTTCTACGCTTCTACGGGCATCAAAATGTGCCAATTTACGAAAAAAATCTGGAATGAAGCTGCTTAGGAAAGTTATCTGCTATTCTCAACTGCCAGGTATTCGCTTTGGTTCAACTTACACTTGTGAATATATTTTATCGCACATGTTAGCTGTTTTAAGTATACAAAGAGGTCGTACACTTGACCAATAAGAAGGGACAAAATATAGCCGACATTATACAATTAGTGAAGAGCATTCAAGAACAGGCGCTAATTAAATTTGTACTGACTAATTACATCTGAAGAGTTTTTATGCTCATCCTCTTTAATTTAACATAGTATAAATATAAGTAATTCTAAAAAAAAATATTTGTTTTTATAATTTTATAAATTATATAAGAGACTTTTTAAAAATAGTATACTAGTATTTTATTGTAGTAATAATGAATGTTTAAAAGATAAACTCATTAAATGGACAATTAATGGATGGCAGTTTTATTTACAACAGTTTAACGTAAATTAATTTTATAGTTCTAATTACATATTGAAATCATAATCATAATGCTACATTTCAATAAAGTAATAATAATCAGTAAGTAATATTAGTTAGATTACTATTACTTTTGACTTCCAAAACTTAACCCATATTCTTTGCGTTAATATTTCTAATGTTTTATCTTTTTTAAAAGAATAAATGACTTAGAGTTTATAACTCTAAAATGATAAAAGATATAATATAGTTATAAATTATATAAATATTATATGATTAAATGATTTATATGTACACTTTTAAGCTTTGCGTTAACTACTCAGTTTTCATGATAAATTCGTATAAATTCAGCTTAATTTCAATTCTGCAATTATACCTTCTTTTATTTTATAAATTATTTAATCTGTTATCGAAATATAAATAACCTTTTGCAGTTGCAAGATCAATACTATGTATTAACAATAAAATGATACGTTTTAGACAATAATAAACAATTAAATTGAAAGTAATAAAATTGTGTATATAGTATAATTGATAATAAAAAGTATTTTTAAATATCAAATAAAGAACGATTTAACTATTTTCTCTATAAAAATCATTTGCTTTTGGACTACGGTGCTAAATAAGTTTTTTTTTATAAAGATACGTTTAAAAAAAATATAATTATAACAGAGCAGGTTGACTTTCAGACTGTTGGCACGCTGAATGATTGGAACACGATTAGCACAAGGTTGCCGACCCCTGCTCTAGATTTTTCAATTTTGAAAAATGGATGTCTTGGAAAATGGTCGTTGCGCGGGCGATGGGGGGGGGGGGGCAATGGTGGTTGGTAAAGGGGCCTAACTGCCACAACCCATTTAGTCGCTGCACCAATATTTGATTAATAAAGCTGCATTTATATAGGTCAAGAGTTTGTGTTTTGTCTGATATATAAACTTGTGTACGTCACCAACCACTAAAACGCGCGTGACAGCCAGTCACGAACATAAGTCTATATTTCATTTCCCGATAAATACTGGGAGCCTCACCTCATCTCTGGCCGAGAAAGACCTGCTCAGACTAAGCCTGGGCGCCTCCTCTGACGTGGTCGACGACGTCATCTCGCTCCCACCTTCAGAGCCTCCTCCTCCTCTACGCCTCAGGGCGGAGTCTTCCTGCGCCTCGCAAGAGGCGTCCCCGTCAGCTTCCGCATCCGCACTGCCAGAGATCATCTTCTCCCGAGACTCTTCCCGAGGGATGCTCTCCTGGGAGGCCAAGAGGGAAGAACCTTTCTTCTCCTGCCGGAAATGCCGCATCCGGTCCACGAATCCCATGCTGGACATGACGGTCAACAGTTTTAGGATCTTTGACCTTTTGTCTCTGCTCATGCCGAATTAGTAAGGACCCGTTTTATTTTTTTTTAAAGGATCCGTAATGAAATTGTCGTTATGAAGATTAGTATAGCATATTTACTGAACATCAGACATTTAGGTTATAACACGATAGTTTTATTATACGCCAAACATAATCCTATAAGCGAATTGATTTGGTTAAGAGAGCGATTCACAAATTCTATTTTTTAAATGTGCACCATCAGCAATGCTGAATATTTGTGCATATATGGACCGAAACATTGATACTTATATATATATACTTATATCCTCAGCCATATATTTTTTTTATAGATTAGTGGACATAGACTAAAGATCAACTCTCTAAAGCACAACAAAATACCTATTCACATACTAAGCTCATCTACTTAATTGATTCGCTCAGCCAAAGTAAATCAACTCACCGAGTGACTCAATCTATTGACCAACAAACCAAAAGACAATTAAACGTATTCATTAGAACGCTTTACAGAATAATATGTTGACAAATATAACTCGTTTACCTGACTGATTCAAATAGACAAACTAAAACAGCTCACCGACTCACTTATTCCTACGACCTACGAATACATCTATTCACACTTTGATAAATAGGACTCAATTCTCGGACTGATTCGGATTTACAAACCCAAAACAGCTCACCGACTCACTCATTTCAAAAATCTAATTACACCTATTCACACATTGATAAAATAGAACTCGATCCTCGGACTGATTTGGATTCACAAACAACAAAAAAACAGCTCACAAACTCACTCAGTTCATTGAATCAAGTATCCTAACTCAAAATATCACCCATTATTTTGTTGTTGTTGTTTTGTTTTACACTTGACCAACATTCACCAACTCAACGAGGCGGTGTAAACCTCAGAAACAAACAAAAAACAAAACAAATCTTCCTCTTTTATAAAGTGCAACACGTCCCATCTAACACAACTCTCGTCAATAATTATTCTACAAGTCTCACGGGAAGCTGGAATTGAAATTAAATATTAACGAATTCTTTCACCAGCAATTAAGAGGCCGTCCAATAATTATGTCAACAAAATAAGGGGGAGTTTAGGGGGGGGGGGAGGTTAAAAAGTTGTATAATTGTTGACATGGGGGACCGGAAACGGGGGGGGGGGGATGAAGAAAAGTTGACGTTAACACCGGTATATTTTATAATAAAATTTAAAAAAAAATATATATTAAAGTACATTTTAAATATAAAATTCAGCGTATAAATTATTTTGTTAGTTAATATAAGTGTGAGGGGGGAGGGGGGTAAACAATTGTTGAAATAATTCTATAGGGGGGGGGGGTCTCTGAAAGTTTGACAACTGACAAGGGGGAGGGGAGATGTAAAAATAGCCTAAAAATGGTTGACATAATTAATGGACATCCCCTAAGGACATTTTGAAAAAAAAAAGTAATGAAGTGAAGAGAATCGGAAAGACTTGAGTTACATCCCCTTGAACGCTCTTAACCAAAATGATAAAAAGTCGTACAAGAAATACAACACTGATTTTTTTTTACCCCAAAAAAAAAGGTTCAATGACTTGTGTGCTGAGAGACAGACGGATGGACTTTTAAACTAGTTGGTAGACTAGTGGCAGTGCCATGTACAAGAAAACTACGTATCTCATTATATGAGTCTGTACTGTAGGCTGCTATTTACTGGTATTATTCACTGATCTATAAATAAAAAAATGGAATGGATAGTGCCTCCATTATAAATGTATATGTGCAATTTGAGGCTAGAATTAGGTACACTACCTACACTATTGACATATCCATGTAAGCAAGTTATAGAAATAAACAACGTATAATTAGTACAAATCTAAAAGTAAGATAGAGAAATAGACTAGAAAAAATACCTCATTAGCCTTAAGTTGCATTAGAGAAATAGACTAGACTATAATACCACATTAGCCTTAAGTTGCATTAGAGAAATAGACTAGACTATAATACCACATTAGCCTTAAGTTGCATTAGAGAAATAGACTAAAATACTACATTAACCATAAGTTGCACTTGAGAAATAGACTAGACTAAAATACAACATTAGCCATATGTTGAAATAGAGAGAAAAATATTAGAATACAACATTAGCAGTAAGTTGGATCAGAGAGAAAAATATTAGAATACAACATTAGCCATTTGTTGCATTAGAGAGAAAAATATTAGAATACAACATTAGCCGTCAGTTGGATTAGAGATAAAATATTAGAATTCAATATAAGCCGTATGTTGCATTAGAGAAAAAAAATTAGAATACAAAATTAGCCATGTGTTGCATTAGAGAGAAAAATATTAGACTACATTAGCCATATGTTGCATTACAGGGAAAAATTTCGTAGACTCAAACATTAGCCGTCAGTTGCATTAGAGAGAAAAATATTAGACTACAACATTAGCCATATATTGCATTACAGAAAAAAAAATTTGACTCAAACATTAGCCGTCAGTTGCATTAAAGAGAAAAATAAGAAAAATATTAGAATACAACATTAGCCATATGTTGCATTAGAGAGAAAAATAAGAAAAATATTAGAATACAACATTAATCAAATGTTGCATTTTTAGTTGCATTGAAAACCAACACCATTTCAGCCATTTCCCCCTGTTAACGTCGATTTAACCCGGAACTAATTCATACAAATAATCAATATTTTTTTAACATATATTTTATCTTTTAAAAAAAACAACAAGAATCATACACAAACTCTTTTTTAAATAAACCATCAGCATTTTATCATCATTTTGTTTCAATCGGAAAAACTCAAAGAGACCTTTTATAAGTTTTGGTTTCTGTCAGCAGTTTTTTTTTCTCAAATATTTTGCTTTGGATTTAAACAACAACAAAAAAAATACATTCATATCTACACTGAGATGTAGAGAAAAAAAATGTTTCATTTTTATCATAATAAATCACAATCTCCTTCTTGCGTCATCAACTCTTTAGAAATAGGACACAAGCAACGACACGCTTGACACACAGATGTACAGACATACACAGACACACACACACACTCACACAAACACACAGAGACACACAGAGACACACAGCTGAAGGACCAATCATAAAGAGAGCTCTAAAAATAACTTTTTTTTTTTCAAATTCAACAGATTGATTAGAAACGGATACAAAAAAATAACTTAAAGAATTGAAAGAGAAGTAGCCTAGAGAGATGAATGGCAGAGAGAGAGCGAGAGAGAGAGAGAGAGAGGGAGAGAGAGAGAGAGAGATGGAGTGTGCGGATGGAGGAGAGTGGAATGATACAAGATGTCTGATTTGTTTTTAAAATCAGGAAGCAGTGGTGGTGTTTTTTTTTTTATTAAATGGTTGGAATGTTCCGGATTCCAAACTGTAATGGTCGAGAAAGAGACACAGAGAGAGAGAGAGAGAATGAGAGAGAGAGAGAGAGAGAGAGAGAGCGAGCGAGGGAAAGTGAGTGAGAGGATGATAAATAAAAAGAGAGAGAGACAGACATCATTGCGAAATTGTATTGAAATCTCCTTTCCTATATGTAGGCTAGTGTTAGCGGTTCCCAGAGTATAAGTCATAATGCCTAGTGGAGTATTTCGTCATTTTTTCGTCATTATTTCGTTTTCGGTTTAATGTTTTAAAATGCGATAGGCCAATATATTGGGTATTGATTTAGAGAAGATGGCACCAAGGGAAACATTTCAAAGAGGGCGCCACGAGTGGAATATTTTGGGAACCACTGAAGGGGTGAATGAAATGAAGCTCATTTAGAATACAGTAGAAATTTAACAAGTTGTGGTTGATGTAGGAAAGAGAAAGAGCGGGAGAGAAAGATGGAGAGAGAGAGAGGGAGAGAGAGAGGGAGAGAGAGAGGGAGAGAGAGAGGGAGAGAGAGAGAAAGAGAGAGAGGGAGAGAGAGAGGGAGAGAGGGAGAGAGAGAGGGAGAGAGAAGGGGAGAGAGAGAGGGGAGAGAGAGAGAGAGCGAGAGAGGGGGGAGAGAGAGAGAAAGAAAGAGAGAGAGGTTGAGATAAAAATTGAGACTAAATTGAGGGAGTGAGTAGAAATATTTTAAATGTGTTGTTTGATGTAGGTAGGAGAGAGTGCATGGAGTAGAGAATGGGATTAGTGAGTGAGGGACAAATGAAGGAGCAAATGTTTAAAGGAGAGTGAGAGAGTGTGTAAATGCGAAAGAGGGAGAGAATGAGAGAGAGAGAGAGAGAGAGAGAGAGAAATTGTGTTAGAAAGAGAAAGATAGCGATGAAGTATGGAGTTTATATTGGTGAGAGAAAGATTGAACTGATGGAGAGTGGTAGAGAGAGAGAGAGAGAGAGAGAGAGAGAGAGAGAGAGAGAGAGAGGGAGTGAGAGATAGAAAGACTTAGAGTAAGCGAGAATGGGCTAGTCATTGGGGGGGGGGGGGGGAAAGAGTGAGTTTGACTGATTGAGGAAGAGAGTGTGTGAAAGATAGTGACGGGAAGGTAGTGTGGAGAGACTTTTAAAGGAGAAAGACACTGAGTGTTAGAAAATGAGAGAGAGAGAGAGAGAGAGAGAGAGAACGTGGAAACGATAGAGATAGAAAATAGAGTGTAAAATAGAGGAAAACAACCTACTGACAGAGCGTCAGTTTAGAGACGGCTTGAGAGAGGAGAGAGAGAGAGAGAGAGAGAGAGAGAGAGAGAGAGAGAGAGAGAGACTGTGTGTAAAAGAGACAGAGAGAAAATATGGACGAATTTTAATGCATCAAAATAAAAGAGGCTTGAAAAAAAAAGAAATTATGCAAAAATAAATCTACTAAGTGAATAGACAAATCGTGACAAACATGGACAATTGAAAGCAAGACAAAAGAATTACAAGGCAATGGTTACAAATAATATATACCAATACAGGGGTCGGAAACCTACAAAACGCGTGCCAGACTTGGCACGAAGAACGATTTTCAATGGCACGCATGAGATCCATAAAAAAAAATTATTCAAACCTCTTCTACAAGAAAAGAGCAAGATGATTTTTATGCTTTTGGCAGGCTGAAAGGATTATAAATTTTACTATGGCACGCTATTAACAGAAGGTTGCCACCCTTGTACTAATACATAATTTTTTTTACACTACAAGCTGGCGCTTTCGATACCGTCTAAGGGTACGTTTATAGAGGCGGCGGGTAGGCGGGTTGCCGCGAGCTGGTTACCCGCGCTAAAAAACCGCGCCTAATCATGCGCGCGGTTGGTGTTTATAGCAAAAGCGGGAAAACCCCACACGAGACGACAAACACGTCACATTTTATATTTAATTTACAGTCTCTCCTTGCAATAGCTAACAAAAAAAATGGCTTATTTTATTGATGACTGTTGGCATATTATTTCATTATTTTGTCCCATATTAACGGTCTTTTGAAAACTGCAGTGATAAGTTGGTCAACATCCATCTTGAGCCGTCGTTTATCAACAAATGAACGTATATTTTATTGTAACACACAGCCAGCACAAGTGCACAGCCTACAAAGTTCGGCGCGGCAACGCACAACAAGAACTAAAAACTAGTTTTGGTAATTACCCGCGCCGGTCGGCAAATTTGTCGCCTCGAGAGACCCGAGTCCTCTTTGAACAACTGCAAATCAAATATAGTAACATTACTCGCACGACTTCGCTCGGGTCGACTCGCGCGTGCGATTTTCCGAAACCCGCCGCCTCTATAAACGTACCCTTAGAATGAAGCCATTCGAATAAATGAAAAAGTCGAGTATACATATTATTATATTTAGAAAAGTAAGACGTATGATCAATGACATTTCATAAAATCGCAGAAGCCACAAATTACAATTGATGTAAGAATAAATGAATTGCATACATTCGCATTTATACTTTGTGTTCATCCGACCACACAGGAATGTCATTTATAGTTTATGTCCCTCTGACCACACAGGAATGTCATTTATACTTTGTGTCAGTCTGACGACACAGGATTGTCATTTATACTTTGTTTTTATCTGACCCCAACAAGAATGTCATTTATATTTTACGTTCAGGACACAGTAATGCCATTTATAATTTACGTTCCTCTGACAACACAGGAATGTCATTTATACTTTGCGTTCATCTGACCACACAGGAATTTCATTTATACTTTGCGTTCATCTGACCACACAGGAATGTCATTTATACTTTGCGTTCATCTGACCACACAGGAATGTCTTTTATACTTTGCGTTCATCTGACCACACAGGAATGTCATTTATACTTTGCGTTCATCTGACCACACAGGAATTTCATTTATACTATGTGTTCATCTGACCACATAGGAATGTCATATGTGACCGTCAAACTGACCGCACAGTAATGTGTCCATATGAATGATTACACATGCACTTATCATATACTTTGTATCCATTTGAACCACACATATCCAATAGACTATATGTGCATGGTATACTCATTTTCATTGACCTCACTGGACGGAACAAACTATGACTTTAGCTTTAGTGCAATATCTAACTGCGTATTAAATTCCACACATGTAATGTCTAGATATGAATGACACATATTATGTCTTTATATCTAGCTATGAAAGTCACATACGTCCTTATGCTTGGCTATGTAATGTCACGTCACGCATTTCCACTTGCCTAACTTTCAATACCACGTCACGCTTTACCACTTGCCCAGCTATGAATGTCACGTCACGCACTTCCACTTGCCCAGCTATGAATGTCACGTCACGCACTTAGACTTGCCTGGCTCTAAATGTCACGTCACGCACTTCCACTTGCCTAGCTTTGAATATCAAGTCACGCACATCCACTTGCCTATTTATAAATGTCACGCATGTTCTCACGTCTAGCCTATGTATGTCAACGCACTGGACTCACATACATTTGATAAGAATATAGTCTTTAACGCTGTTGCCAAAAAAGGAAAAATATTTTTTCTCCCAATGAATGAATCTTCACTCGGCAGTATAGAAAACCACATACCACGCTAAGATAATATTCATTAATGGTATCAGCGAGAACAAATGCGGCTCAAACGATGTGAGAAAAATACCAACTTATTCACAATTTTCCACTACTGAAAGTTACACATAGTCTACATCTTCCTGAATGTACATTCCTTTTGGTTTTAGCCGGCCGGAAACTGAAAATCCAAACTTAATGGGCGAAAGAAAAAGAAAATGAAGACGTCGAAATATAAAAAAAAAAACAAGAAAAAGAGCGCGTGGAGTTTTAGCAGGAAGTCGCCGAGCGAAAAGTCTCATGGGATACACAGAGAGAAATTGATTGGTCAGGAAACCAATAGGACACGCGCCTGCTGGACTTTTTGAAAAAAAAATTTGTTATGTCAGTTTTTCATTTTTTTTCTTTGTGTGTATGTGTGTGTGTGTGTGTTTTCTTTCCTTTGTTATTTCTTTCCCTTCTGAGTTTACCCTTTGTTGGTTAGAAATGACAGAATTAAGTTGAGTGGATTTGTGGAATGAGAAGAATGCACGGATGATTTCTGATCTAAAGTCTTCTGACATGTCTCAATCTTTCTTTCTCTCTCACTTACCCGCTATCACTCTCTTCCTTTTCTCTCTCTTTATCTTTCTTTCTTTTTCTATTATTCTCCTCACCCCACTTTCTTTCTCTCTCTCTCTCTCTTTGTATTTACTTTTCTCTCGTTCTCCAACACACTTTTGTATCTTCCTCTCTTTATGTTCCTTTATCTCTTTTGGCATTCTCCGACCCACCTCTTTCTTACTTTTCCTCTCTCTTTGCTTTTCTATTTCTCTCTTTCTGTCTAGTCTTCTCGTCAGGTCCTCTTCTCCTATATCTCTTTCTTTATTTTTCTCACTGTATTTCTCTTTCTCCACCTTTCCCCTTCTCTCTCGCTCTCTAGATCTTTTCTTCAACTCTTTCTCTCTCATTTACTCTCTTTCTCTCTTTCTCTTTCTTTTCATTATTTCTCTATCGCTTTATTTCTCTCTCTCTCTCCATTCTCTCTTTCCTTTATATCACTTCTTTTTCGCTCGCTTTCTAACTCAGTCTTTCTCTTTCACTCTTTCTCTCAATCTTTTTTATCCTCTCTCTCTTTTATGTTGTTTCTCTCTCACTCTTTTTCAAATGTATATAACATCCTGACAGATGTACAAAAAAAATATAGTTTTTTATATCTATTGTTGTTTTTTTAAAAACTGTTCTCTTGGTTTGTAATGTTTAGTTTCTCTTTGATAATAATTAAAAAATATAAATTTGTTCCTGGCAAGAAATGGGAACCTAGTAACTGAAATAGTTTACAGGTCCGCCACTAAATCGTTACATTCAAATGATTTTCTTTTTATATAAAATATTAAAGACAAAAAAATGGGATACAATATAGATCTAGTTTAAAACGTTGTTTGTAACAAAAAATGTTTTATCTTGGGGCAAACTATATGTTTTTATTGACGTGTACGTCACTGTAGAACTTGCCACCACAACACAACGTTGTCTGGTCATGTTGTTTTTTGTTGTTGACATTTTGATAGTCTGACATGACGTAGATGTAATTTTATTTTGCTCAAGCTTTTTTTTTTAGTTCCGGCGATTTCCCCTTTGTGGCCCGGTATCGGGCAACATCTGGTTTAGGTAACTGATAGTGTACTTTTACAAAATACAACATGAATACAATCTATCGCAATGCTCGGATAGTCATAAGGATAAAAACACCTTTTCTTATTCCATATGCAAGTACACAATCATATAAGTCATCTATCTTCTGGAGGGGAAACGGGTTGCCTGAACAAACGAGTAGGACTAACAACTTATCAACAACTTCAAAACAGCCAATCATAATACAAGATTATAATTACAACACAGTTAAGCGTAGAGCACAATAACCTGGTGCATACAACGCACTACTGTACCCATGGGACTCAAAGACTGGCGTAGTGTGTAAACCGCCGATACATTCCTATTAAGAATACACCGGCGGGCCAACGCATTGGGGGATAGCCCCAGTAGCGGGTCCGATATCTATTGCACTGCCGAGAGGCCACGGGGTCTCGGTGGGGAGGAAGCAATGGACGCTGCAATCCCGTCTCGAGAACCACCCGGTGCCTGGATGCCTGTACCTATAGTATAGGATTTGTGCCACCGGGTGACAGTGCAGGTATACTGGCGAGCTACCACGATAATGATCCTTAGGGGAACCGCAGTGAACGATCGCCGGGCTGCGGAAACCTTCCCTGTTACAAGGCACGGCACGCCGAAGGCTGGAGCCTGGACAGAGATTGCTCTATTCTAAGCGTTACGCCCTGGACACAAGAGCCGAAAAGCTCGTGCGTTTTTTTATAAAAGACTTTTTAATTCGGTGCATAGAAGGATTGTCTATAATGAAATATAAGAAAAGCTTTCGAAAACTTGTAAAAATGCTTTAGGGCTTTAAAAAAAATTGGTATGAACGTTCTTGTTATATAGTAGAAAAACCAATAACTTACCATGGATGAAAACATCAATCATAATGCAAAAATATCGTTTCAATTGTAGCCAAAAAAATCAGATTTTTAAAAAATATATTTAATTTTGCTATAAGAGTGCTATCTGTTACTCCGTCTATCTGTGTATATAATGATCTGCACAAAGTCTTGTCACTGATTGGTTTGCATATTTATAAGTGTCTGCGTGTATATAGTCTCTCTAAAATCTCTTGGGGGGTTTCAATAATCTAATTTGATTCATCCGGCGTCCAACCAATCCTTGACATAATATATAATTACAGTTTATGTTGAAGTTGTTCCACATCATTCATTCTGCAGATTCAGACAAGATTTTTGTTTTAAAAAAAGCTGATTATATTGCAGTGTTCATTTTTGTGAAAAAATTTAAACATATTTCATAGAAAGGCTTTAAGGGGATCTAAAACACGAATATTCACACCCAGCAAAGGATTAAGTCCCCATGGGGCCCCCAAGCACTCACAAGATTTTTGCTCCTCCCCCCCCATAAGATTGATAAAATCCTTCAGGACCATGCACACCCGCTTCACGACAGTTACATCATATCTAGTTGAAGTGGTCGGCTTCTTTCAATAAGGGCAAGAACAGAGAGATTTAGGAACTCTTTTGTTCCACTATCAGTGAGAATCTTTCAAAAGAATCATCTCTCCGCCAGAAAATACAACAGCTGACTCCTAAATGATACTTTTTCTTGTATGATAAATGGTATGATAGCGTGCGTGAATGTCTATTGTTCTAGAGTACAAATGATTCTTTAAAATTTTTTTAAATATGCTGAAAGACTGAATTTATGTAATCAAGTCAAATTTCTATTTGTTTGGATCGCTTGATCAATAAAGTAATCTTATCTTAATAAACATTATGTAATTGTTATTGTTATCTATATTTCTGTTACTTTAAAGTTTTCTCTTACTTAAAATTGTGTTTATTTTTTACATCTTTGAAATTTAGAGAAGAAGTCTGAAAGAAAAAAATAGGCTACAGTGTATTAATAATTTAGTAAGCAGAACATTTCTCAGAAAAATACAACAATAATAATCTAATAAAAATACACATAATGACATATAGATAAGAACACTTTTCTTATTTAATGTACGAAAAAAAATTCATCTGCATTCTCTTTGTCTTTGTCTGGCAAAAGGCAAGGAATGGGTTGCTTGATCAAGTCAAGAAAATCAAGTTATTAGACTTAATACAAACATTTAAAGCCGTTATACGAATGCATGAAAAGAGTAAAAAACCATAGGTGTTGAAGTAAATAATTTTCATTATAGTAAGATTGCAAGTAATATGGAGGATAAAATAACATATATTCTCATTAACTATGAACAAAAATGGCCTGAAATTTCATTCGAAACTATTATCACACACGACAATACTTTTCTTTGTAAACTTGATATTGAACCAGCCTGGACTTGCTTCCAGCAAAAGCTATAATCATGTCATTAAGAGCCAAGTCCCCTATCAATTTGATTGTCAGCGAAGATGTTCTCCAGAACTGAGACATTGCCATGTTCCTGGAACATTGAAGGGTGCGAATGTTTATGAATAAGTTATAAGTGAATAAAAACTAACTTTCCATTCTAAGGAATATCCAAACAACTTTTTTTTTTCTAGCCTTGAATGAAACACATATCTCACGATTAGCTGCGAATGCCACACAGTCCTATCTCTAAAAATAAATGTCACACATATACGAGTGTTTTAGTCATGAATGTCCCACAAGTCTTTACAAGAAAGTAAAGTACCATTCGGACCGATATGATCACAGGGCCGGTGAAGCAGTGTTCACCAATTTCTTTGGCCACGGCATACTAGGTGATTGTGTGGCCACTACAATGCACAGCCGCCTTTACTTTACCCCCCCCCCCCCCCAACTAATGTCAGGTTTCCATCTGAGCTGGGTAGACTCAGGGACACCCTCCAGACCCGGGAAAAAATCCTAGCCTTCACCAGGATTCGAACCCAGGACTTTCGGTACGCCAGTCGGCCCCCACAAGTCATTAACTGTTAATGTCTTATATGTTCTTTTTTTCAGCTTCAAATATTGTACTTTATATTGTGTTTGAGAGTGTGTGTATTTTATTTTGGCACACCCGACTCATTGAGGTGCCCTAATATCCCAACGTAGCGGGTCAGCATTCACCAGTTTCCGTGTTCAGGGTATAACAAGAGGATTGTGTTTGACCAGCACAAGGTCTATGTTCACCAACTAGTGTCAGCTCACATTGTCAGAGGACGAATATCACAAACAATGTTTCAACGAGGGTAACGTGAAGAGCGTTGTTACAATCCACTTTTTTAAATACATCATATACATCTTGAACATAAGATAATCTCTTTTATACATCAATTTTCAAAGACTACAGTTGAGGTCCTTGTATAATATCTATCAGAGCCACAACTTGTTGAGTAGGTGACGATACCACAACTAGCTTGGTTGTCGTCTGAATCAAAACTGACTTATTTTTGGTTTCTTCGTTGATAGGAAGCCATTGGATAATATCTAACTCTTTCATTCAATAGTGCCAAATCGTTCATTCAATATCATGCGCACCTTACTACAAGTTATAAACTAACATTATGATAACTAATCTCTTACAGACATTTATGTCAAGGTCGAAAAAAAAAGCAATTTAAAATGGAATCTTCTCCAAAATTATATGTCAAATTATTACTCTTCAAAACCAGCCGCTTCTTCAATTATTTCCTTGTCATTGGCTCAGCTTTGTTTTAATCATACTTTTATCCCATGCATATTTCTTTGAACCAGCACGTCAATACGAAGACTTATCTGGCAACATTTTTCATTTCCGGAAACCCAAAAAACTGTTATTTTTTATATTTTTGTTTAACGGCCAGATTTCTTTCCCCTTGCTTGTCAGATTTATAATCGAATTCACAAAGCTGGTAATTGTGTGGCGGGAAAAAGGAAGTGAAAAGGTAATTATTGTTTCTAAATTTAGAAAAAAACAACACACAGCTCTCCCCTTTCCCCCCCCCCCCTCCTCACCTCGACCGTTTGGCCAAACATTTAATTTAGTTTCTCATTTTGAATTTCTTCAAAATCTTGTCACTTGATCGTTTTTCAATTTTCAAAGGGAAAAAGTAACAGAAAAATGAAAATAAGAAAAGAATGATGCAAATGAAATAAAAAGAAGGACACTGGAAAACCAATATTCGTCCGTTTTGATATTCGTCGTTATAAAAAAAAAGAAAAAGTAAAGTATCCCGTCGGACCGAATTGATCCATAGGGCCGGTGAAGCAGCGTTCACCAGTTTCCGTGGCCACGGCATACTAGGTGATTGAGTGGCCAGCACTATGCACAGCCGCCTTTACTTTACCCCAACTACGGTCAGGTACCCACCAGAGCTGGGTAGGCTCAGTGGCACCCTCAAATCCTGGTACGGTAGCCGAGCGGCAGCGCGTTCGACTGACGATCCAAGGGTCCTGGCTGGGTTCGAATCCTGGTGCAGGCTAGGATTCGTCGTTATAGGGGCCTTTGAAACACCCTGAACAAGTTTTCGTGGCCACGCGGTATACTAGGTCAGGGGTATGCAACCTTTTGATATAAGTGTGCCAAAAAGTGATTTCTAATTCATTCAGCGTGCCAACTGTCTTAAAAGTCCCCAAATGTATTAACACCCATCGATTTTTGTTTTTTAGCAGAGACCGGAATTGACTTTTTGGGAGTCTTCCGCGTGCCATTGAAAATCGCTCTGCGTGCCACAGGTTACCGAGGTGATGTGAGGCCAGCACAGCGCCCAGCTGCCTTATTTGTCCACCACTTATGCCAGCTACACACCAGACTCAGGGTGACCCCTCAAGACCAGAGGGAACAAATCCTAGCTTTTGAACAGAGATTCGAACCGAGGACCCTCGAGACGACACCCGATCGCTCTACCCACGGGGCCACATTAGTTAAAAACGTATTCACGATGATGTTCGACAAATTGATTTTCCAGTGAATTCAATTTCTTTCGAAAGATTGAAGTTAGAAAATCGGGTTTTGGGGCGGAATAATAATAATAATAATAATGACATTTGTATAGCGCTGCCAACAAGCATAATGCAAGCTCAGAGCGCAATAAGAGACTCTTAAGTTCATTTCTCTTGTGGAAATAAATACCATTCGTTTTCTATTCCTCTTTCTCTCGGGAACAGAGTAATTAAACAGATAAAAGAGATATATATTGTTATGGACCTCTTTAGGTTGATTATTATTACGACTCGTTAAATCGGATTCAATGAATATAGTTGTATCTTTATTAGAAGTCTCTAGATTCTGCTAATCTGTAGCCCAAGCTAGGGGTTCCTTGACTGACAGGTCTATGCAGTAATGTAGTTATATTCGTGATAATTATCTTCAACACATTTCTCAACAATGATTGATCAAACAACTCCAGTTGTTGAATAAACAATTTTATTTAAATTGTAGACTCAATATAAACGATCAATAACTTTATCAACTGATGGCAACATAAGTATCAATAAAATGGCATTATATGTACATGTATGAATATAGCGACTTCACTCTACAAACGTTTAAACTGAACTAACTTTAAGGAGGTCGGAACTTTACAAAGAAAACTATCATCGAAGATTCTACAGGGTCTTAATACGCATTTTAACCTCTTTCACTATAATTACTACGATCCAGAATTATCCCCCAATTTCCACGGGATTTGAACGAATTATTTTATTTAAACTGCCCTCAGGGCATAAAGGTCAAACCTTGGTCGCTTTGGACTCTAATACGCACTTGTTAAGAGGTCAATGCCTTACTACGTCATTCATTTATGACCGATATTCGTAACATCCCCCCCCCCCTTCTAAAGCTTTATAATTATTTCCTTTACATTTTAACCATACGAAAAATGTTAATTTTAAGGAATAATTATAAAAGAAAATATTCCGGGAAAAACAATACAGTTCAATTGGCGATCCCAATAATTCAATCGAACTGATAACAATAACATAATAATATATGCAATATAAATTCATCTTATCAAATGGCTTAACTATAGTCATTCAATCATTCCATTTTTAATTCAAAACAATGGACAATTAAATTGTTTATCTAAATCTTGTATACAAGAAAAATACATAATCATTCTTAATAGATATAATATAATACAATTTAATAATCTCTATTACATGAACATTCCACGTTAATAAAAACTCTCTCGTCCATTTAATTTATAAACTAATATCTTTTACATTTGTAATCAAACAACAAAAGAAAAAATAATATGCAGACACGACTTATTTTTTTCATAAGGAGAAAAAAAACCAACGCTCTTGATGAAAAAAATACTACTAGGCTTGACCTAATTACACAACAACACGATCATTTTCTCGACAGTATTTTTTTTTCCATGTTTGTAGGCTGGCTAACACATTAGACCTTAAACAATACTGTCTGTGTCAAAACCCAAAATTTCTAGGTCAGTATTCTTTTTTCTTTCTCTCCCTCTCTTTTGTTTTCACTCTCTCATTCCCAATTGATTTTAACAATGTTGACATCGCTATGCAAATTTACCTCATCACAGCCTAGGTCAAATAAAATTGCTACGCGATTAAATAGTTATCGTATTAAATGAGCATTCTTTAACATCTATCATCTCAAAATCAAATTCATTTATTTTATTTTGAGAACATTAAACATAGTCTGTTCACGAATTAAAATAGTTTATAGCAAAAATCATTAAAAATATCTCAATCTTTCATTTTACCATGACCTTTCGACGTCATTATTTTCTTTTTTAAAAGAGTTCACATCGTAGCAGGTTAAATTGAAACATTCAGATAATCATGGATTTACTTAACAAATTTGGTTAATTTACTTAATTAACTATCAATTAAAACAAGTTATATTATCTTCATACAATCTTAGTACTACACAGTAAGTACTTATTTTCTTTAGATTACATTAAAGACATTTCAAATACAATATTATTGAAGTAGAAAAGAGTTAAGCATAGGCTACTATTAATTTTTTTCAGAGAGAAATCAATGTAACAATTTATGTACAAAACAACTGCTGGTTTGACTGGTGTGGTAAAACATTTCATTTCCAATCTTTTCAGTGGTGTACATTGCTCTTTTCCATTTTCCATAAAGGTTTTATTCCTTATTCATAGATTCTCCTGTTACTTTCACAGTGTTCAGGTCTACCCAATCTTTTGCTTGTCAATACAATTCATTCAATCTATTTTAACTAATACAGAAAAAATATAGATTAGTTTTACAATCTTGACATGAAATCCTTAATTAATAATACATTTGTTGAACATTGGTATGTCAACATTATAAATTCTTAACCATGAAATTCTCAACCATTCTGGTTTACAGTGTCAAGTCAGTGGCACATATCCTAAATTTATACAAAACAAGGATAAGTTTTATTAGTTTCTACTTTTGGTCTGCTTTTCATGTAACAGTATCCTAAAAGTGAAAAAATCATATATAATACATTTCTTGGAATTCTTGTTAGTCATAATTCTGCCTTTCTGCAACTATTTTTACCCTACATTATCATACATTCAATGATAATATTACAAATGAATAAATTCACATAGAAGAAATTTGCATCCTAACTCAGTGCAATATTTCAATAACAGTACATGATAAAATAAATTTCCATAGTACAATAAAAACATTTCTCAATACTTTAGTGATAGAAAAATTCTCTTTTCTTAAAACCATTTACATCTTTTTCAATCAAATTATCCTCTCTGCCAAATGTTTCAATTATCATTTCCAGAGATTCTCAAACATATCTTATAATCAGTCCACATTTATAATGTCCTCTGATTTAGAAACCAATTCTGCGGATAAAACTGATCTTTTTCTCTTATAGCAATTATTTTTAATGCTCAACCTAACAAGTTTGTTTAGAAATATCACACTATAATGATATTTACTCTAACAATACTTTTACTCATTCCTTTTTCTTCACAAGTAAGGGATTTAGTTTTAAAATAGTAAGTTTGGTAACTAACTATCAGTGAATTTGTCATTCAATTCATCCTGTACTCCAGGCATAAATTTTACAAATAAGAGTAACAATGTTAACAACATCAAGCTTATTCCAATTGTTTTCAGAAGGTAAGGCTTTATCATTTTCAAATGATATAATATTTTTGCCTTTCTTTCATCACACAACAATGGCATCTGCATGTGAGCAGTGTACAATTTTTTTCTAACAAACACAGTTATGTCAGACAAAAAATATATGTACTTATCTAGGTACTTGCTCAGCCCAAGGAGATCCAATTCGGTCTGCCATTCCTCTGGAAGTAGTTTGAGTGGTCCTCGGACAGTGGGTCCAAAGATTGGTCCATAGGCTCCTCGACTTTCCGGATAGGATTCAGTTGTCACCTCATGCTCCAGGCATAAGTTCTTTAGGACTGGATTGAAGAGTTCCGAGGCGAAGTTGGTCCTTCGATCTGACGGTATGGATTGTGGTAACCCATAGCTTTTGATAGTTTCGGTCCAGCTCTCCGCACTCGTTTCTTCAGTGATGCTCCTCCAATCTTCATCTGTACCGGCAACTGCAGGTTTGCATTGTTGTTTGTTTATGCTGTGGTCTATCTGTTCATAGACATCAGTAGTAGGATTTTCTTTCTCGTCGACAGCTTTCTCATGCAGCAGTAGCAACTCTGGGTCTACTTTCTGTTCAGCAATCAATTCATTTTGTGATGACTTCTTTGATTGTTCATTTCCTTTCGGACAATCTTCAATCATGGAGAAAATAGTAGTATCAAGTTCCACTTCTTCTTCCCCTTTCTTCTCTCGTGGGAGAATTTCTTCTTTCTTTTTCTTTTCTTGTGAGAGAATTTCTTCTTTCTTTTTCTGTGGTGTCATACCATTTATGACATCACCTACAGGATAAAGTTCTTTTTCTTTTCCTGTCTCCACCATAGGACTAGGGTCTGGATTTTCCTTCACAATCAGTTCAGGTCTCACCCTCCCTTTCGCCAAATCATTTGCTAGGATAACAGATATGCCCTCAACAGGAAGTTTTGATATTACTCCAACTGTCACATATCCTGTCACCAAGCCAGATGATAGGTATACCCTATGTAGAGGTATTTCTTCTTTCCATTCAAAACCTCTCAATAGGACAGTCTGTCCTGTCAATGTATTATCATTCAATGGTAATACATCTTTAAGCAGCAGTGTTAATGATGCTCCTGTGTCTCGTAATATGTTTACGGACTTCAGTGGTCCTTCCTTTTGTAAGGCCACACAACCTTCGCTAATGAACGGTTGAAAACTGCACAGGGTCTCTGTGTCAATTTTATTCTTCCTTTTACCATGACTTACGGGTGTTGTTTCATCTTTCGATGATTTCAGACTCTTGTTCGAGTCAAAAATACTTTGGTCTACTTTTTCGTCTCTGTGGACTTGGACAATTAATCCAATAGTAGCCATTCTGTATTTATAATCAGTATATTTATCCTCATTATCTTCAGTTGTAGATTTCTCTACCTTCTGACTTTTGCTCTCAGGCAAATCCACCCTCAGTTTTTCTGGTTTAGAAGAATCTTTCTTCGAATTCAGTTCGTTTGTATTTTCGCTTTCTTGTACATTCTGTATTGGTTTATGGCTTGCACACATGACCACTTTGTTAGGTCTTTTGTTGCTTCGTATACTCCAACAGTCTGCTATGCTATGTCCTGTCCTTTTACAAAAAGTACATTGGACGTTTTTGTTGATAGGTTTTTTATTAACATCATTTTGTTTCACAAAATGCTCTTTTTCACGATGTTGTTGTTGTGTGTTTTCTGCTGGCCGTTGTGGCCTATTAACATTCTTTCCATCAGCTGTCCTATGACACAATGTGTACTGTTCAGCTAAATCAGCAGCCTTATGTGGGTCAGTGATATCACGCTCGGATAAATACATTCTTATATCCGGCCTCACTTTGTTAATAAAATCCTCTAAGAGAATGATATCTTTCATTTCTTTTAATGTGGAGATATTTCTGGATTTTATCCACTGATCCATTAACTTTTCTTCTGCTCTAAGGAAGTCTAAGTGTGTTTGGTAAGGGGACATTGTGTACTGACGGAACCTTTTCCGATAACTTTCCGGTATTTGGTTATAGGCTTTAAGTACAGTATCTTTAATGATTTCATAATCATTTAAATTCTCCTCTTTTAACAATAGAACACAATCTCTTGCCCTTCCCTGAGTAAAAGCTGTTCTTACTAATATTCCCCATTTATCTTCTGGGAACTTAAAATCTCTGCAAGAAATTTCAAAGGTCTGGAAGAAATTAGCTATTTCACTTTCTTTATCAATGTAGGTAGGGACTAGCTTTTTCCATCTGGCCATCTCTACATCAGTATGAGATTCTTTTTTAGTAGCTCCTATCTTTGCTAGTTCTATTCTTTCCTGACTTTCTGTTTCTCTTTGACTTTTCTTATCTTCCATCTCAAGACGTTTTTCTTCTATCTCACGATCAAAACGTTTTTGTTCCATCTCCATTTCCATCCGTTTCATTTCTAACTGAAATCTAAACTGTTCGGACATAGATTTCGACGTCTGACCTTCAACTTGATATCCCTCCGCGCTTGATTCTACTTTCAACTTGCCACTCGCAATCAACACATCTTTTATCTGCTGTGTCAACACAGTCCTCGATGGTGTAGTTTCAGTAACTTCTATCTTTAAGATCTCAGCGATCTCTTTTAACTTCTTTATTGATAAAGTTTTCAGAACTTCTTCTTCTGGATTTTCAATAAATTCCATTCTTTAGTTAAGAGATTTATAAAGTGGTAAATTTTTCCAACTTACGTTTTTCCAATCGGAAGAATAATTTCAGCGTTCTTAGGCTTGCTCAGTAGGTCACTGCTCCAACACACAACACAACACAACTTGAATATATGCTTCACTATACAACTATATCGGACGCAAGCCCGCAAATTGTTATGGACCTCTTTAGGTTGATTATTATTACGACTCGTTAAATCGGATTCAATGAATATAGTTGTATCTTTATTAGAAGTCTCTAGATTCTGCTAATCTGTAGCCCAAGCTAGGGGTTCCTTGACTGACAGGTCTATGCAGTAATGTAGTTATATTCGTGATAATTATCTTCAACACATTTCTCAACAATGATTGATCAAACAACTCCAGTTGTTGAATAAACAATTTTATTTAAATTGTAGACTCAATATAAACGATCAATAACTTTATCAACTGATGGCAACATAAGTATCAATAAAATGGCATTATATGTACATGTATGAATATAGCGACTTCACTCTACAAACGTTTAAACTGAACTAACTTTAAGGAGGTCGGAACTTTACAAAGAAAACTATCATCGAAGATTCTACAGGGTCTTAATACGCATTTTAACCTCTTTCTCTATAATTACTACGATCCAGAATTATCCCCCAATTTCCACGGGATTTGAACGAATTATTTTATTTAAACTGCCCTCAGGGCATAAAGGTCAAACCTTGGTCGCTTTGGACTCTAATACGCACTTGTTAAGAGGTCAATGCCTTACTACGTCATTCATTTATGACCGATATTCGTAACACTTTACTTTACTTATTTAATTTCATATTCAAAGACAAATGAATATAATTCCAAGAATGGCATTCGAGCGAAGAATGGGTTATCTGAAATTGTCTGGAAAACCAACAAATTCACATTATTTAAAATACATATCATGGGACACGGTGGCCTAACGGCTGGCGTACTGAAGGTCCTGGGTTCGAATCCTGGTGCAGGCTAGGATTTTTTCCCCGGGACTGGAGGGTGTCCCTTAGTCTACCCAGCTCTGATGGGTATCTGACATTAGTTGGGATAAAGTAAAGGCGGTTGGGCATACAATCGCCTTGTATGTCGAGACCACAGAAACGGGTGAACGCTGCTTCACCGGCTCTATGCATATCAAAGTGCAACATTAACGTTGGTTAAGCGTAGGACGCCATATCTTCTGTTTAAAAGGGTTGCCGAAAATCGATAAGATATAGGAATAGATTAAAAAAAACAACAACATTATATGTCCTTGGTATGTTTAGGTGTTTACGTTAGGAGCAATCGGCTAAGAAAAATATGTTTGATTGAGTTAAAAATGAGTTAATCCACGACTAGTTACTAGTTGTGCTTAATTAAATGACATTTTTTGTCATTTCTTTTCCTTCTAAAAACGTATCACAGCGCAATGAATACTTAGTTAGCGCTTTGATCTTCTAAAAATAATTCAAATAGGTAAATAATTTGTTTAATCGTATTTGTTTTTTATTTTTTTGTTAATGTGTGTACTAACTACAAAAAGCAAGAACCTGTAGTAAATAAAGTATAATACAATACTTCCAAGGGAGGCTATCAATACATACAATTTTGTGAAAAAAATTATTGAGTTATCTACCTTGAATATTTGAATTTACTTTTTTTCACGGCTATGGGCGATGATGGGAATTGGTTGGGGGCTGGGAGGAGGGGGAGGGGTTATCTGTTCTTTTAATTATTAAAAGCACTGATGTCAGTCACCGAATTCAATATTATTTCCGTAAGGCCCAGTGAGTAAAAAAAAAAGGACGTTATTTATTATTAGACTTATATAGACACAAAGATACTGGCACGTTGTCTATCTTCATCATCATCATCAATCTCTTGACCGTTGTGGTCGTTGGAGGGGAGCGAATGGACATCTCAGCAGTCAACTTTCTCTACTTGCGTCTATCTTGAGCGGTTGTCAATAGTTGAGTCAACTGCAGCCCTGTCCAATATTTTATGTTGTCTATGGGCCACTCTTTATTAAAAGCAAATGCGAGCATACAAGCTTAAAATGTTCGTGATTCGTATAAATAGTGCTGCAAGGTTCATTACTAGCGAATGTTCACAATTGATAAGAGTAAAACCAATAGTTAAATTATAGACTATAATATACATGGACCGCTTGCTTTAGTTTTTTATGCTATATTATCTTCTTTTTTTGCAATTCCCAATTCTAAATAAAGTAATTGTCATACATGTTCCGTTTTATTAAATCGCATTTTATTCGACTTTAAATGAATACTTGTAGGCCTATTAATCCTATTATTATTTACTATAATAAGATGGACCGCCTGCTCTAATTTTTAGAGCTTATGTTCGTTTTCCGTGTGTACACAACACTGATCTATAAATGTTTCCGCTCTGTACAACTTTCGATTTTAGTTTTTCATTGAGAAAATCATAGCGATTAAATAAAACGGAACTTGTTTATTAATAACTTTATTTCCTGTATAGCAATTACTTTATTTAGAATCGGGAATTCCGAAAATCAAGCGGTCCATGTATATTATAGTCTATTAAAATGGTTAAATCCCTAACCCTAGAACCACTATAGAATAGAAGGGTAAAGAGTAAAGTAGTAATAATACATCGGGCATCACACTATAATTTAGAAATAAAACACTAAGTCAATCTGTCACAATGCTCAGATAAACATAAGGACATTTTTCTTATCCCTTATGCGAGAACAAATGGATATAGCTACTCTTTCTTCCCGAGTGACATCCGGGCATGAAATGGGTACCTTGAACAAACCAGGAAAACCAGTAACTTAACATTATTTAAAACACTGATAATAATGCAAAAATAGACTCAGACCACGGATAAGCGTAGGACGCAATGCTTGTCTTTATAGAATGAGCGTCTGTGATATATAAGATAGCCCAAATATCTTTTTAGGTATCAGGTATTACGTATATGCCCATATGTCTGTCCAGTTTGTGTTTGTTGATATTTGGTTGATAGATGGTTGATATATGGTTCTGATTAGAGTCTATATTGGTTCCATTATACATCTATGTTTGTTGCAACCATTATGTCTATTTGTTGTGTTGTTTTCCATTGTGTGAACTGTGAGAGTGCTGCCCCTTTTGTTGTTTACCCATAATCCCCTAGTATGTTAGCGACGTCCTTGTTCTACCATTTTGAATGTACTAGTCTTCATTACATAATAAAGTCTGAGTACAATTATACACTGTGTCTTTACATTTCTCGATTTATTACATTGGCGACGAGGATAAACTTGTATATTTACTTATATTTACGTATATTATTAGTAGTTCATATTTCAAATGCCTTTAATCGGCCATATTAATGAGTTTAAACTTGGTTCTAATTGGGACGAGTATACTGATATACTCGAAAATTTCTTCGGTGCGAATGGCATAGAAAATGATGAAAAACGTCGGCAAGTATTTTTAGCTACTGTTGGGCCAGATACATACCATTTAATATCAACGCTTACTTCCCCTGAGAAGCCAGCTAATAAATCCTTTGCTGAGCTTGTGTCACTGGTAAAGCACCACGTTAATCCGGCACCAAGCCGCATTGTTTCAAGGTTCAAATATACAATTAAAAGGAAGGAGGGGGAAACTATTGCAAGTTTTGTGGTACGATTAAGGCAGGCTGCAACAGATTGTAGGTTTTCTGAACTTAGCGAGCAACTTAGGGACATTTTCATTGTTGGTATAAACAATGAGGCCATGCAAAGGAAATTATTGTCTCTGCCGGACACAATAACATTTAACACGGCACTGGAGACGGCTTTGGCATTGGAAGCTGCCGAGTATAATGCAAAGGACATACTCGAGGCGGCCACGGCCTGGTCTACCTCGACTAATGTAGGCCTACAGGAAGTCAACAAAGTGCAAGTTCAAGTAAAACCCAAGTTTCCTTTAACATGTTTCGGCTGTGGGGGGTCTCATCTCAGGCAAGATTGCCGGTTCAAAGATGCCATCTGCCATGGCTGCAATAGGAAGGGTCATATCCAAAGAGCCTGTAGAACCACTAATGTCAAACCACCACAGGCTGAGGTACCTAAGTTCAAAAGGTTCCCCAACATGTCACGATCAAATCCGACTAACATTGTATCTCAGGAAGAGCACTCTTCTGATGAGTGTTTCTCATTATCTAGTGTTGCTTTACTACAGAAGAAAATTCCTTCAATAGATGTGGTGTTACAGGTAGAGTCTAGGGACATAAGGATGCAGGTGGATACAGGGGCCTCCCTTACAATTATTTCACAACATACATACAGAGAGTTCTTCCAGGACGTTAAGCTGTCGACGTTTCACAGCGCTATTACTACCTATACAGGAGAACCCATCGTTGTGCATGGGTATGCAAACGTTAACGTGACATATAAAGGACAACATGCGGTCCTACCCCTAGTCGTGGTTGCTGGTGGTGGGCCTTCACTTCTTGGCCGAAATTGGTTAACAGCTATTCGCCTAGACTGGAACAGCATCAATAATATCCAAACCGTGAATATTGATGACTTGCTATTGAAATATTCAGCTATTTTTGAAGGAAGCCTCTGCAAATACAATGGTCCACCAGTCAAATTTTTCATTGACCCAGAAGCACAACCTCGGTTTTTTAAGGCCAGACCAGTACCTTATGCCATCAAGAACAAAGTACAAGAGGCTATTGATAAGAATGTAGAACTTGGCATATGGGAGGCGGTTGATTACAGCGATTGGGCAGCCCCCGTGGTGCCTGTTTTGAAAACCGATGGCACAATACGGCTTTGTGGTGATTACAAGGTAACGATAAATCAAGCCTGTAAGGTTGACCCTTACCCCCTGCCTAGAATTGAAGACATGTTTGCAGAATTAAGAGGTGGACAAACATTTATAAAAATTGATTTGCATCAAGCCTATTCACAGATACCCGTGGATGAGGAGTACCACAAATATCTGACTGTAAACACTCACATGGGCCTGTTTAAAGTGAAACGTCTCCCATTCGGTGTTAACGCAGCAGTGGGCTGTTTTCAAAGAATTATCTGTAATGTATTGAAAGGACTAAAAGGTGTCTGCGTTTATCTAGATGACATTCTTGTGACAGGGAGAGATAATTGCGAGCATTTAAAAAATGTTGAACTTGTGCTTGAGCGCCTCATGCAAGCAGGGCTGCAGGCGAATAAAAACAAATGTATGTTCATGCAACCTTCAGTTGAGTATCTGGGTCACCGCATAGACGCGTAGGGTCTTCATCCTATCCCAGCGAAGGTGAAGGCTGTAAAGGAAGCACCAACACCTACAAATAAAACTGAACTTCGAAGTTTTCTTGGCCTCATAAACTACTACTCTAGGTTCCTCAGGAATCTTTCTGCTGAGCTTGCACCATTGTACGAGCTTACGAAAAAGGACGTTTCTTGGAAATGGGGGAAACGAGAGGAAACAGTTTTTCACTATGCAAAGGACATGATCAGTACTTCTGATTTATTGGTTCATTACAACCCACTTTTACCACTTCTGGTACAATGTGACGCCTCGCCGAAAGGAATCGGTGCGGTGCTAAGTCATAGGTATACCGATGGTACAGACCGACCCATAGCATTCGCATCCCGTAGCTTGAATCCAGCTGAAATGAACTATTCACAAATTGACAGGGAGGCCCTGGCTTTGGTATTTGGGGTCACTAAATTCCATCAATATCTTTATGGCCGAACAGGAAATGATAGATTCATCCTCGTGACAGACCACAAGCCCTTGACCTACTTGTTTGGCCATGACTGCACAATTCCAGCTATGGCGTCGGCACGGATACAAAGATGGGCATTAAAACTTTCTGCCTATAATTACAGCATTGAATACAAGCGAGGAGTTGATAATGCTAATGCGGATGCTTTGAGTCGACTTCCACTCCCGGACCTACCTCAATCTGTAACAATGCCTCAGGAGATGGTTTTGGTTGTCAACATGATCGACTCAGCTGCTCCGTTAGTGAGTTCTCGGGAGATTCGGACCGAGACGCAACGGGACCGTGTTCTGTCAAAAGTGTTTCAATGGGTCAGGTGGGGTTGGCCAAGCAAAGTTGATAAGTGTTATAATGCATTTTACATTAGGAAGGAGGAACTATCAATCATGGATGGCTGTCTCCTATGGGGAAACAGGATTATTGTTCCTAGCAAATGTCGCGAGGCAGTTTTGTGTCTACTTCATCATACTCACATAGGTATATCAAGGATGAAGGCTACAGGCAGAAGTTACGTCTGGTGGCCAGGAATGGACCATGATATTGAGTCAGCAGTGAGAGAGTGTTCGTCATGTGACAAAAATCAAAATGTACCAGCGGTGGCAGAGCTCCACCCTTGGGAATGGCCAAGTTCTCCCTGGTCTAGGGTTCATATTGATCATGCCGGTCCTTTCATGGGTAAACTCTTTCTGATTGTAATTCATGCCCATTCGAAATGGCTAGAAGTGATAAATGTTCCTAATACATCAACCCAGGCAACTATCATTGCACTCAATGGAATATTTGCAACTTATGGTCTTCCAGTCACTCTAGTATCGGACAATGGTACGGCATTCACTAGTGATGATTTCCAAAGATTCTGCACAAGGCATGGAATTAAACACATCCGCTCGGCTCCAAGTCTAGCATCAGGAAAATGGAAAATACTATTCCGTGGGAAATGCGGCTAAACAAATTCTTGTTCAAATACAGAACCACGCCCCAAAGCACAACCCAAGAGACTCCATCACAGTTGCTGATGAACCGGTGCCTGCGTACGCCCATTTCAATGCTCCAGGCTGATTTGAATAGTCGCGTAGAGACAAAACAAGCGCTGCAGGCCCAGTCGCACGATAAAGGTTGCAAGACACGCACTTTCGCACTAGGTGATAAAGTTTATACTCATACTCATAGTGGTGGTTCTAGAGTCGAGTGGTGGTGCCGGGGACCGTAGAGTCAGTGACCGGTCCGCTCTCTTATGCCATCAAACTGACAGATGGAAGAACGGTAAAGAGACATGTAGACCATATTCGTAATAGGTATGCGGACATTCCGGATCTTGATCTTACAGAAAAGGTTCATAATAAATCCACAACCAGTTCATCTTCAAGAGACAATGTAGAGCCTGAGTTTCAGACAGAAAAACCGAAGGAAATAGTGAACATTCCAGCAACGGAAGCTCCGCCATTAAATCAGTCGGTCTCTCATGCAGCCCTGGTACCTCGGGTTTCGGACATACCAATACCATCACTGGAAAATCAGATGTCACCTGTATCCCCAGTACCTCGAACATCAGGTCGTACTAGGCGTGTTCCAGAACGATTTGGATCTTGGGCCACCTAGAAATTAAAGGAGGAGGAATGTTGCAACCATTATGTCTATTTGTTGTGTTGTTTTCCATTGTGTGAACTGTGAGAGTGCTGCCCCTTTTGTTGTTTACCCATAATCCCCTAGTATGTTAGCGACGTCCTTGTTCTACCATTTTGAATGTACTAGTCTTCATTACATAATAAAGTCTGAGTACAATTATACACTGTGTCTTTACATTTCTCGATTTATTACAATGTTGGTGAAATATTTAGCGTACGATGGCCTGATAATGTGCCTTAGTATTGGTTCTGTATTGTGCCAATTTGAACAATATTTATGAGTCGCTTATTACATAAGTACAATAAAGGCGTATAAAAAAAATATAACATAAGTATATATAATAAGATTATGTCAGAAAACAATAGCAATAATAATGAGAACAATAATAATACATTAATTATAATACACCATTACAGAAACTACAAGGGGCATAATTCAATTTAATATTCACTAATGCTCTGAACATATATTACAAGCACACACACACACAAACACACACACACACGTCTGTACTCACCTGAGCACAGAGGGAAGAGGATTATAAATCGCCACCGGGATTAGTTTACCGGAGCTCTAATTTCATCTCTACCTGAAATAGCCTTCCCGCTCACTGAATTCAAAAAATAACAATTTTTTTTTTTAAAAACATCGATGGTGAGTTGTCAAGCCTCTGACCTATATATATATATATATATATAAGTCTGGTCATAAGTCATAAGTAATAATCTATTTCTCGCGGCGATGAGACCGCAATGTGTCTTCTAAAGAAATACATTTAGATCCAGTAATAGTAGATCGCATAGAATAGTAATAGTAATATAACAGTAATAGCAGTAATATAACAGTAATAGTATATAAAATAGAAATACATTTAGATCCAGTAATAGTAGATTGCAGAGGCGTACGTATTTATAAAAGGTTTCACCGTCATATAATATATTATCCATCCCCTTCCTACCGTTGTTAATGCAAGGACTAAGTCAATTGTCGTTACCTAACGCTGATTTAAGAGATGACTATATTCAAGTCCTAGCCATCTAAGGCGTCTTTCACTAAGGACTGCGAACATGCTTTGGGTGCTGGCGCGCGTCAGTATCTCACTATTTGGAACGTTGTCTTGCCATTTTAATGCCAAGGATGCGACGCAGGAACCTCAGGTGGAAGCTATTTAGCTTACGCTCTTGGGACGCATAGGTGGTCCACGATTCCCTTCCATAGAGAAGCGTGCTGATGACGCAGGCCTGGTAGACACACAGTTTGGTCCTTTCTGTCAGCTTGGTGTTTTCCCAAACCCGTTTACTAAGTTTAGCCATTGTGGCAGCTGCCTTGCCGATTCTGCTATTTAATTCATCCATCTATGGACGATGAGCTGGAAATCTTGGACCCCCCAATAGGTGTCCACAACCTCCAAGTTTTCGTTTTCTATGATAATGGTAGGTTCGGAGCATGTGTCTTGGGCCATGATATTTGTCTTCTTTATGCTCACCTTGTGACCAAATTCTTTGCAGGCGTTGGCGAAGCTTGACACAAGCTGTTGTAGGTAGAATCCTTAAGGACCTCCTACATGGAGAATTGGCATCTGGAAAGAGAAAAACAGGTCGCCCACGCCTCCGTTACAAAGATGTCTGCCAGAGGGACACGAGAGCAGCCAGCATAAACGCAAATGACTGGGAGTGGAAAGCAAAGGATCGATCCACCTGGCGCACTGTTGTCAGGGAAAGGGTAAAAAAAAAGCAGAGTAAAGAAGGAAGGAGGAGACTGTAGATAAAACAGCTAGAAGAAAGGCGTGAGAAAATGGAAAGCACAGAACACGTGTGTAAAAGCTGTGATAAAGACTGCCATTCAAGGACAGGCCTGCACAGCCGAACGCGCTACCGCTCGTCCACCGTACCCCCTATGTAGTTCTTAACATATCCAGTCTAATCCAGTTGTTGTTGTTTTTTTTTAAATCCCTCCCTCATTTTCCACCCAAGATCCCAAAATTTGAACTATAGAAAAACTTAGTTAAGTTTTACTAAAAAGTACATTACACTAAAAATAAAATAGCCAACCAGAAGGTCTTTGCAACACTTAGTAATCCCTGGCCTAGAGCACAGACTCGTGCGAACCACCAAGAGATCACTGTAGTCAGCATACGAGAGACTTTTCAACACCAACAACAACAAAAAAAAAAGGATCCTATAAAAGGATTAAAGGGTGGGGCGGGGGGGGGGGGGGACATAGTGAAGTTATTTTGGAAAGTGAAGAGAAGATCGATAACTGATTCAATATACCATTTCAGGCCTGGTGCAATGTTTTGAAGGTGTGTTTTTTTTTCCCCGTCAACCCAGGCTTTTCCCCACATCCGTTTGTCGTCCGCTGCGGAAGGTGGGCCACGTGTTGGGTCATGTGCCACGTAGTACTGGTGAGTTAGGACGCATGGGTAATGGCGGATGCAATAATATATGAAATGGTTTGGTGGCCCGGGGGGGGGGTGGTCTGAAGAGAACAATTATTGGATAAACGGATAGTGATTTTACATCCTTTCTCAAGGCCGTGTCATCACCGTGCGTGACCCGATTATCGTTGGCTAACACACGGACTAGGAAAATGTTCTAGAGATACCTCATAGGGTTAGGGTTACCACTCCAATTGGCACCTGCCAAACAACAGTTAACTAAGGTCAAGAGAGTCATTGTATCTTGGAGTGGACGTGGGATGTACACGAGGGATAGTATTATATATTTTCAAAATTGCTGTCTATAAATCTTCTATCTTTCTATCTGTGTATCTTTCTATATATCTATATGTGTATCTTTTTATCTATTTATATGTCAATTAATCATATAATACATCTATCTACCTGACTACCTATCTTTCTGTAAATTAATTTAACTATCGTTCTATCCATTCATCTATAAATTTATCAATTTATAAATCTATCTGAAATTTATCGATTAATCAAACACTCTATATGTCTATCTGTCTATCTGTATATCTATCTATCTATCTATCTATCTATCTATCTATCTATCTATCTATCTATCTATCTATCTATCTATCTATCAATCTATCTATCTATCTATATATCTATCTATCTATCCGAAGCAGGACTTTTTGGCGCAGTCGTTTTGGCGCGACCGTTTTGGCGCGATGGTCGTTTTGGCGCCGCCGTTTTGGCGCGGGACGTTTTGGCGCGATGGAATAAAAACATATCACATCGTTTAATAAAAGTAACTTAATAACTTCATTTAAGAACAACAATATTTTTTTTGTATCGTAAATGAAACAAAAAGTATCCATTTTAAGATTTTGATACAATTATATTCCTACTTAGGAATCACTGCACAGTAACACTTGAATAAATATTGAAACGGTTACAGTAATCCAATAAATAGCCTATCAAAATCACTTAATATGATATTTATTGAAATGAGGACTAAACCTTCTTAATGACTTCTATAGGCCTACAGTTGTCTCTACTGAAACTGCTTTTTTTGCTGCTACCAATCTAGATAACGTCAACCAAATAATTATCTCTGATTTGTACGCACGTTGTTGACTGGACGCGATGACCACTCCTCATTGACCATTCCAATCAAAAAAGTTACTTTTTATCTTTTTACTACCCACCCAGTATTCTAAAACATCCATTGTTATCATTAATTCTCTGACCATCTTGTCTACGATTGACCCTGGTTTTAATCACTCCCAACTCTTTTACAACAGTCAAGTTATTTGAAAGGTGTGGCCACTGAGTTACTTCATGAACATGTGTAGTTATTAGAATTTTGTTGAAAGACTAGCACGCGTAATTTTCTCATATAGGCCTAACGTTCTAGGTGTGGAGCAAAAAAACAACAACAAACAACTTCCTATTATGACGACATATATATAAATAGATAGATAAGCATTTTATGCCCATAAGTCTTTATGCATATATATTTTTTTTAAAAAGTTTTTAAAGTTTAAAAGCCCTATATATGCATTAAAATATATCGTTTTAAATTATTATTATTTATTATTAGTTTCATTTATTATGCAACAAATTTTTTTTTCTCAATTATTTCCTCGCGCCAAAACGTCCTGCGCCAAAACGGCTCGCGCCAAAACGTCACGTACCGCTATCTATCTATCTATCTATCTATCTATCTATCTATCTATCTATCTATCTATCTATCTATCTATCTATCTATCTATCTATCTATCTATCTATCTATCTATCTATCTATCTATCTATCTATCTATCTATCTATCTATCTATCTATCTATCTATCTATCTATCTATCTATCTATCTATCTATCTATCTATCTATCTATCTATCTATCTATCTATCTATCTATCTATCTATCTATCTATCTATCTATCTATCTATCTATCTATCTATCTATCTATCTATCTATCTATCTATCTATCTATCTATCTATCTATCTACATACCTTACCTAACTTGATTATATCTATGTGAATATATATTGATATTAATACTGTATTTTGAGCGCTACCCGTAACATTTGGTGGATATCTAAACAGCAACCAGCGGTACATATCACAAGACACGTTTTTTTTGTTAAATCTCGCAAAAAATACTTAAGTAAACAAAACAACAAACAAACGAACGCGACGCTTAAATAGTCTTTAAGTTGTTCCTTATATTCAATCATAAAATTAAAAGCTTCCCCGAAGATGAGGCTGACCATTAGGCTGTTGAGCATAGATTTGTAATTTGTTCCTAACATTGGTGGAGAGTGAAAGTACGTAAAGACGTCTCGCAGTGTTCTGGCCACACAATCCCTTATATCCCGGACTAATGAAAAAAGGCGAGCGCTGCTTCTCTTGCACAGCGTAAGGGGAGAAAACAAAAAGGGGGCCATAGAGTTTCCTAAATGCCTTTAATATTTTTTCAGTAATGACAAATCAGAAATTTCCAAAGATCATGCGCACTAAGGGACGTAATAACTGGTTAGGGTGGAAGAGTTTGTGCCCGATTTGTTAAAAGTTATATTAGACTAATTCAACAACTGTTTGTAAGGATAAGTATATCTAATTATTTAGAGCGGTTGGTCATATACCTGACGGGATTACTGGTTATAACAAAGACTATAATAAGATGGACCGCTTGATTTAATATATCTGCTATTTGAGGACTCCAATATCATCTTTTCGGAATTTCAGATCGCACCACGTCCTCAAGACTTCCGGTTTAGTAATTCGTTCAATGGAAAATTCAGATTAAAATCGAACGTTGTATACAGCGAAAGTCTTTTGGGTCGTTTAGGAGTCATTAAAGTCAGTGTGCGCACGGAAAAAATCAAGTGTTAAGCACTAAAAATAGAGCAAGCGGTCCATCTCGTTATAATCTTTGATGTGCACCGGAAAACTTGAGGACGTATTGAAGGCCGCACATGCGCAAACTAACTATTCAGGTCTAAAAATATAGCAAGCGGTCCTTCTTATAATAGTCTTTGGTCAACAATAGCATAAACTGATTATTATTAATTTTTTTTAAAGTTTGCTTCATCTGGGTACAAAGCTTATGAAATAAGCAATTTTATATTCAAGTTTTTCTTTCCAATTACATAAAATATAACAAGTATATATATATATAACAAAAATATAGAACAGGAGATATAGAATTGAGAAGGAAAAATCGAAAATAAAGTGAGGGAGAGAGAGAGGGAGAGAGAGAAGAAGAAAAGCGACTATGCCTTGGAGGGGAAAAAAAGAATAAAGAATGGGTGTCTGAGGATTTTGTTACCAGAGAATTTCCGTTCTACTTTAAGATGGTGTTTCTTTTAGGAACATGGGAAATACAAGGCAGAGAATTTGAGAGAGAGAGAGAGAGAGAGAGAGAGAGAGAGAGAGAGAGAGAGAGAGAGAGAGAGAGAGAGAGAGAGAGAGAGAGAGAGAGAGAGAGAAATGAGGAAGTGATGCAAGAAAAAAAAAAGGTTTTAATGTGGTCATTTCAAGCAGGACAAGAGACCGGTGTTGTTTTTTTATCTTCTCCTTTTTTTTAGAAGAGTTCTACCCCTTAAGAATTGATGACGCGGCATACACTTTCCCCCCCCCCCCATAGGAAGGGGAGTTAATTCCCCGAGAACTGGCCAAGTCATGTACGAGGGAAGTCTTGCCAGATTTTCTCCCAAAATTGACTGCCAAAAAAGAAAAAAAATATTTATAAAAAAAGAAAAGAAAAATAAATTGGAGGGGCGTGAGGGGAGTGTGTGTGGGGGGGGGGGAGAGGTCACGAGGGCAACTTAATAATAACTTTGTTATAAGATAAAGAAAACTAAATTTGGTTTGAATTTAGGGACGAGCTAAAGAGACCATTGGTCTTGACGCTAGGGCCAATTTTATTTTAGAGAAAAAAAACACATTCAGTGTGTGTGTGTTGTTGTGTGTGTGTGTGTGAGGGGGGGGGTTAAGCTTTAGGCTTATTGATTACATTTTTTACAATATATTTTTTTGGGGGTTTAAATTCTAAGGCAAAGAGGGAAAACTGCTGCTTGAAGAGTTTTGGTGTAGAGATTTTAGGGGGAGAATAAGGAGTTTTGATTGGACCGCTTGACATCGTTTAGAGAGTATTTGGTGTAAAAAAAAATGTTTAAAAAGAAAAGGTTGTTGCGTCCCGAATTTGATAACGAATTCAAATTTTGGTAAAGCCGGGGCACTGACTTGCTGACACACTATGGTAGGGCAGAGTAAATGTGGTGGCTGGGCATTGTGTCGGTCACACAATACCATCGCGGGTCGATTGGAGGGGGGCGGGGATGACCCAAAAATAACAGCCTATTGATGGCAAAAGAGAGAGTTTAAAAGCATTAATGTATTAAAGAGATAGGCATAGAATGTAATCACACATATCCAGGGCCGGATTAAGACCCTCAGAGGCCCTAAGCACAAAATACAATATTGGTGCCCAATTCACCTTTTAATATATTATGATTTATATATCTTAGATATGTTTGTTGTTGTTACATGCTCCTGCATTTTTAAGTAGCAAATTCTTTAATAAGAATGTTTGAAGTTTATCGGGAAAAAGAAGGGGGGAGGATTTCGATTGCAAATCCAGGTTCAGTTACACCACTCGAAAACAAATGCATATAAGTACTCTTTCTTCCCGAGTGGCATTCAGGAATGGAATGGGTTGCCTGAAAAAAAACACAAGAAAACCAGTAACTTAACACCATTTAAAACATTAATAAAAATGCAAGACTAGACTCGGACCACGGATGAGCGTAGGACGCAAAAATCTTTTTTTTTTTATAGAAGGAGCGTCTGTAATGTATAAGATAAGATAGATAAGTTTCGGAGTACTGAATCATAGACCATGTCAAAGTAATGACATGGGAATTTTTCTTTGGTGACCCTCTCCACCACCCTTATTCATTGATGCCCTAATAGCATTTCTTATTCGCCTTGCATTTAGCATTAATGTAGCAGACGTCGACGTTGATTTCATGTTTCAACATTTGATTATTAGATGAAATATTTGTTTTTCAACAATTTACGGTAAGGTGAAATGTGTGCATTAGTTCAGCCGGGTGTTGCTCCCTCTCTCTCCCTCCCACCACCACCTTGCGCCCATCGCCCTCACGCTTTCCATTACCTGTCCACTACCCCTTCCTTCCTACCGATTGCACTATTTCACCTCATCTCCCCCCCCCCACTCCCGCCCCCATGTAAGAACAATTTCACAACACCTTAATGATATCAACTTTAGTCTGAAAATATTGAACAAAAATAAAAATTAAAAATCGTCACTAAACTTAGTAGATCTAACAAGACATTGAACTAAAAATAAAATCTAAAGTGCTTTTAAACAAAATAAAAATAGACAGCTAATATAGATATATAAATTTTATGATTCTCCATTTATATATCAACCCACACGTAAGTTAACTTATACCAGGCAATTAACGCAACCAATCGTGTCCCTGCTTCTATATTTAATCGAGCCAATACTATTTATGATGAAGTCCTTACAAAAATATATGTTTTTCTTTTCTAGTATTGATGGAAGTCTCTCCCCCCTCCCCACCAACCCCACCTCGTTCCCACCCCACCATCCCCACCCCGTTCCCACCCCACCAACCCGACCCCTCCCCACACCTCCTCACCCAACCACCCCACCCCGTCCCCAACCACTATCTCCTCAATTTGTATCCAGAGTCTACATAAAGCATTGCCTACACGTACGCTGGTCAGATTTCTATGTAAATAGATTTGTCTTCTTCACCAAGAGACATAAATAGCCCGGGCTATTTTTGAGTACCCTGGGCAGCTGGGTGTATAATGTAGCCTCAAGGACCAGGGTCTCGGTGTTTTTGAAATTTATTGATGTCTTGTCGATCGTTTCATTTTTATTTGATAAAAAGAAAACACACAATCTATCCATCTGTTTATCTGTCAATCCATCTATTGAAAAGTTTGGTACTATATTAGATAGTCGGTCAAAGGAAAACCAGAACGTGACAGTAGACTTGCACTAGGGTCGAAAGCTCTTTAGATCATGGATCGGAAACCCTACATGGCACGCAGAGTGATTTTCATTGACACGTGAGAGAACCCCAAAAAAACGGCAATTCAAGTCTCTTCTACAAGATGTTATGTGCTAGAGCAAAATGAATTATAAGCTTTTGGCGCGCTGAATGAATTAGAAATCTTACTTCGGCACACTATTATCAAAAGGTTGCCGACCTCTGCTTTAGATAATGGTGTGCCAAAGTAGCGTTTCTAAATCATTCAGCGTGCCAACGGCCTTAATGTCACCCTGCTCTTTCCGCGAAGAACATACTTGGATTTCCTTTTTGGTGGTCTTTTGCGTGCTTTTTAAAACCGCTCTGGGTGCCAAGTTTGGCACGCGTACCGTAGGTTGCCGATCCCTCGACTAGCAGACGACAAGTATATTTACCCAATTTATGTTTTTTGTTTGTTCTGGCGGCCAGTTCTAAAACGGACAGAGGAAATACAACATCAGAAGTGGGTCGGGAAGGAGGAGAGGGGGGGGGAGGGGAGTGGGGCAGGCCAACCATTATGACGGAGAGACTTTTTTTCTTTTTTTTTCCATCTACTTTATTACCGGAAGTGACTATCGCAGACGTGACAAATGAAGAGGGACAGATAGAGATTAGAATAGAAGAGCGCAAGATTGGATTGAGAGGAAGAAAAGAAAAGAGAGAGAGACAGAGAGAGAGAAAGAGAGACTGGTCAGGTTTTGTGGAGTTACCAAAAGAAGAAAAGAGATATAAAATGGGAACAGGACAGAAGAGAGAGAGAGGCGGGGTTATTTAGAAACAGGAGAGAACGCTTGGAGAGTAAAAAAAAAGAACTAACTAACTTCTGGATTGAGAATTTAATACAGACCTTATCATGAAAAAAAAACGAGTGAGTTTAAAAACAACAGACTTAACCTTTAGCAAGTCTCACGTCTGAGGTGTGAGAGATGGACAGACAATTTTAGAAGACATGCGTTTGGGTTGACAGAAAAAAGACAGACAATTTTAGGAAGACATAAGTTTGGGTTGACAGAAAAAAGACAGACAATATTAGGAAGACATACGTTTGGGTTGACAGAAAAAGGTCAGACGCTATTGGGAAGAATTTTAAAGACATTTCTGCAATAAGAAAGCAATACTGACATTTTGTGGAAGACATCTTTGACATAATAGAGGAAGACAGACAAATAGAGGAAGACAGACATTTGGGGGCGAAGAGGCATCTATGAGATAAGCGAGGAAAAACAGACATTTTTGGAAAAACATCTCTGAGATGATAGAGGAAGGCAGATATTTTGGAGAAGACATTTTTGAGAGAAGAGAAAATATATAAACATTTCGGGTCTGATTTAAGAAAGAAAAGCAGGCAGACAATTTTGGAAAGACAGACACAATAGAGAAAGACAGATCTTGTGAGGTAGACAAAAGTCTAAGAGAGAGAGAGAAGGAGATTGACAGTGCAAAAAACAACAACTTATGAGTCGAGAGAGAGAGAGAGAAATAGAGAGAGTGAAAGCTAGAGAGAGAGAGAGAGAGAGAGAGAGAGGAGAGAGAGATTGACAGTGCAAAAAAAGTATGAGCTGGGAGAGAGAGAGCGAAAGAGAGAGAGAGAGAGAGAAAGAGAGGAATCGCCATAAAGTGAGTGACAAACATCCAGTGAGAGGATCAGATCGAACGTATTGGCAATCTGTTGAACACCACGAAATAATTTACTAACTGACCAATGACTAACTAGCGGTCAGTATAGTACTCACGGCCTGTTAGGAATTGAGGTGAAGGGCGACACGTCTCCTGGCGTCTGCGAGTGTGTGTGTGTGTGTGTGTTCGTGAGAGATAGTGAGGGGGGGGGGGGGCTGAGAAAGAGCACTTTTAGCATAGCAGACGATCCAATATTTTTGTCCACATAGATTTTTGTATTAAAAAAACATAGAAAATAATATTGACGAGTATAGCGATTAGGCTATATTTCATGAGCAGTTACATTTTTAGATTGATTAAAGAAAGAGGGCAAGAATAATCTTTTAAACTTAAACCAATGTTAAGTCACTACTAGCATGCTATGGAAAATAAAAATACAAACAAATATGGAGAAAAGTAAAATAATAAAATCAATGAATAATAAAATCAATGAATAATAAAATCAATGAATAATAAAATCAATGAATAATAAAATCAATGAATAATAAAATCAATGAATAATAAAATCAATGAATAATAAAATCAATGAATGATAAAATCAATGATTAATAAAATCAATGAATAATAAAAATAACAATTTAAAAAAAAAGGCTTTGAATATTCAGAATAAGGGTCGGCATACTTTTGATAATAGTGCGCCAAAGTAGGATTTCTAATTTATTCAGCGTGCCAACAGAGTATAGGTCATCCTGCTCTAGCTCCAAATTTCCTAGAAGAAGAGACATGAATTGCTTTTATTTGGCGTTTTCCGCGTGCCTTTGAAAATCGCTCCTCGTGTCAAGTATGTCACGTGACCCCTGGTTTGATGTAGAAATATTAAAAGCAAATTTAATGAGAACGGACTTCAGATTAAATCAACAAATAATTATGTATCCTGTCGTACCAAAATGATCCGTGGGGCCGGTGAAGCAGAGCGTTCATCGGTTTCTCTGGCCACGGGCAAACTAGGTGATTGTGTGGCCAGCACAATGCCCAGCCGCCTTTAATTTGCACCAACTAATGTCAGGTACCCATCAGAGCTGGGTGGATGCAGGGACACCCATCCAGTCCCGAGAACAAATTCTTTACCAGGATTCGAACCCAGGACCGTCGATACGGCAGCTCAAATATGCTAGCTCCAATATTTGTGTCCTTTCCATGTTATGCCAGATATATTTTAAAATTAAATGTATTTTATATTTTACTTAATTCATTATATTTTTTTATAAATTCATCTGTCTTACATTCTTTCCACTGAAAAATTCAAGTCCTTGTATGGTTAAATGAAAAAAAAAGTATAATTGGATATATTTTATTGGTTACTGGATACAAATTAAACTTTTTTTTCTCGCTAGAAATTACGTCAGTTGTGATGGAATTCACCAACTGGCAGTTAAAAAATGAAATCGCAAATATAACATTGATAACTCACTAAAAGCTATTTGGAACTGTAGGAAAAAACGATGGGAAAAACCGGAATAAAGATAGATGGTTAGATATTAATGTTAAGGAGGAACTTTCAAAACAAACACAAGTTTTTTTGTTGTTGTTGTTGTTTTTTTTTGTTGAAATTTACAAAACACAAAAAAAAAAAGAGGGAAGGACGATAAGAACGTGTTGGAAGACAAAAACACAACAACAACACAGATCTATGTTGAAAAACACAGAAGTGGCTGTCCTGGTTGTTGGAGACCAAGGGCTAAAAAAAAGCTTGGAGGCGGGAAATGAAAACCAATATGTCGGCCGGTGAAATGTGCGTGCGTGAGGGTGTATGTGCGTGTGTAAGCGCGTGAGCGAATCGGAAAGGATGGGGGGAGGAGGGGAGAGGAAAGGTGGGAAGATTGTGGGGCGGGGTGGCAGGCACACTTGTCGGGGGTGATCAGCTTTATTTTAGGGCATGGCGACGGTTTTTGAAGTGTCTTAGTGCCGGCCATGCGGGTGACAACACAGCTGTTGTGACGTACATCGCGGCCAATTTTATTCAACTCAGATCGGCATGCTTGTAGCTTTGCGATCTCTTTTTAGGGTGGACGTTTCTTTTTGGTAGGGGGGGTGGGGGGCAGGAAAGGTCGTCTGCAGCTCCACTCAGAGCTCCAATTCTTGCTCAGCTCCCAGCTCCGGTAATATTAATTGTTACTATTACATTAATTACAAGCCGAATTCCCGAATGCTGCTTGGAGAAAGATACATTAGATACAGATACGATGTAGGCCTACAGAAAGCTATACTTTAAAAAAAAAATTATATGTTATTTACTGAAAACATCAAGGAAAGTTATTTAAAATAAATATTGTAATCGGGTTCAAAATAGGCATGTCTTTTAATTTAACAAAAAGTGATTAGGCCTAAGATCTGTGGACATCCCTGGTTGAGAATCAAACACCCGTCTCCCGTATATATAAAATATAATTTTTGCTTATACTTACTAAAAACAGTTTATGAAAGTCCTGAAATTTTTTACAATCTTTAAAAAATGTAATATTAATGGAAAAAAAAGTAGCCTTTCTATATTGCTATTACAGAAAATGAAAAAAAAAAGTTTTCAGTGGGCAAATAGACTCCGGGTCACCACTCAGCTAGTTTGGACACTTGCAGAAGACGAGATAGCAAAAGTAAAATAATATGACGCAATAAGGTCACGTGTCTTCCGATTAACAAACGGGAACCGGAAACAAAACCAACAGAATTCTGGGAACAATATAGATTTGGAGGATGGAGGTGGAAGAACGCCTCAATACTGTAACAGCGAAAACGGAGTTTAGTTTACAAGAAAATTAATTGAAGCAAATAAAGAGGGCGGGGAGGGGGGGGGGGGTGGAAAGAGAGAAATAGAGGATGAAGGATAGAAAGAAAGAGTTGAAAATATAGATAAAAAGTTCGAAAAAGAGAGAGCGAAAGAGAGAGAAGAGAGGAGAGAAAAACACAAAGTCGGAAAGGTAAAGTAAGATAAGGCGTGAAAGAGAGACAGTGATAGTGAACTAGAGTGGGGGGGGGGTAGTAGAAGGAGACAGCCCCAGGCGCCAAAGTTTATATAGGCACCAAGTGTTACTTTCTTAATCTTAGCTTGCTAAGACATCAAATTTCTTGATCTTAATTGTCAATAATGTTGACCCACAAGCAACAAGCACTGAAGGCTCCATTTACCCTTAGTTACGCAACTGGACAGCGGCAAAAAGCGATTTCGATGGAAATCGATATTAAACAACAAAAAATTCATTCTGAAATTAAATAGACAATAACACTAGGACATGACTAAAGCATCGGGACCTATTTAATATTGAAGACCATGGTACTCGATTGAGAGAAAAACTCAAAACGTCACACCCGAGAGAGAGAGAAAAACTCAAAACATCACACCCGAGAGAGAGAGAGAGAGAGAGAGAGAGAGAGAAAGAGAGAGACAGAGAAAGAGAGAAATAACTTTTTTTGTCAATCATTCCGACTCCTTGCTCTTCCATCTCCGCCCTACCCCAACCCACTCCTCTCCCCGTCTCCGCACAAGCACTCCGTCTGATTAATTCTGTCGTGTACGTTTTTAAAGGATAACGTAATGGACCCGTCAAGAGTATAACCATCTCTACTAGATAGCCATTGTCAATGTTTAGATCTATTCCACGTGTCGACCTATTCCAACATAAAGAGTATTTGACCTTCCATAATCTCAATTATTTGAGTATTTTTATAAACAAAATGTATAGTTTTCCAAACTTTCATATCGGGTTAGTGTTAACGACAAGCTTAGGGTTACAGTTAGTTTCACGTTATTACTCCCTTTCTATTAACTTCTATTTTCTGTCTGTCTGTCTGTCTGTCTGTCTGCTTGCTTGCTTGATAGCAAAACTTTGCATCGATTTTTCGACCACTTCCCGTCGTCCAATCGAGCCGAAACTTGACCAGCAGACTTGTCCCGACTAACAATACATTCTATCAAATTTTCAGCATCGTAGCCTTTGGAATAGTCACGAATACCTTCCACCAATTTGCGAATCGAGGAACATATTATACGAAAAAACATGGCTGCCTTTGACGGAAGTAACTAAAGTTTTCGGATGTGTTCGTTTTTACGAATAAATATGAATGAAAACGAAACAATATATTTGTGACACAATGTAGCAGAAACAAAGCGAGTTATCTTTTAATGGTTTTTGCGAGCCAAAGCTATAAAAAAAAGGATGCGCAAAAGCAAAGCCACGATCGTGGCTTCATGCATTTCAAAAAAAATATGCGCAATCGTTATAATTAGATATGTATTTGCCGACATTACCGATTCGAAATTTTGGTTTTGTAGTGAAGTGGAAATGGTAAACTTAGTTTACAAAGAAAGGGAGTATAATAAAAACTGTGTTTTTATGGTTTTCTTGTTTTATTAAGTAAAGTTACCCGTCGAACCAAATTGAAGGGCCGATGAAGCAGCATTCACCAGTTTCAGTCAGTGGCCACGGCATACTAGGGGGATGTGTGGCCAGCACAATGTACAGCCGCCTTTACTTTAACCGAACTAATGAAATGTCAGGTACCCATTAGAGCTGGGTAGACTCAGCGACACTCTCGAGTCCATGGAAAAATATCCTAGCCTTCACCAAGATTCGAACCCAGGACCTTCAGTACGCCAACGCGCTGCCGTTCGGCCACCGTGTGCCCATACGTTATTTTATGAGACAATTAATTTTCATGATCCACAATAAAAGAGCCGTGTGCAGACTAGCCTTAGTCCAGTTCCGACCACAGAGAGGAGAACCGAGGGAGAGAACCGAGCAAGCTCCTGCTCTCGCGAGACTTGAACACATACCCATGGAGGTGTGGGGGGAGGGGTATGTCCTGACCGTTCCATTTAGCCGAAATGACATAGTTTTAGTTAATGTGACCACCTTCTGAGCGATACGACACTTTGATCTTATCCAAAGCGTCGAAAAGTTACTATTGAAGAATTAGAATACATAGCCTAGGGCCTTAAATTTGCATTTTTTTTAGTATATATAATTAATCTATCTAATAAAATTGGAATTTTCTTTACCCTTTCTTATTATGTGCATAATTGGGAAAACATTTTACTTGTTAAAATTCAGCGAATTCAGCTGCATGCATAATGAAATGAAAATATATTTTGGGGAAGTTTATAGAAAAGGTAGGTACGCCATTTTTATCCCGATCGGTAAAATTGATTCGGGGTCAATGGCCAACAAACATACAAACATATATATTCAAGAAACATATATATATATAGAGAGACTATATATATAAATATATGCTACTCACAACTCCACCTTTGACCTTGACCCTTCTGGCGTCTCTCTGAGTCCTGGCTAGACCCGCGAAGGTACGACGTCCCAGCATGACCCTCTGGACGATATCGGAGATAAACCGTATCGGCCTCCTCGACCACTCGAACCTGGCCAGGTCCCGGAACAGGCTGATGTCCTCCTCACTGTCACAGCCGCCGAGCCTGTCGTCCGCGGCGCCGCCGCATCTCGGGGCGTCCTTCGCCCTATTGGTGGCGGTGGCGGCGGTGGTGGCGGCAGCGGTGGCGGCCAAGGCCTGACCGCTTCCGGATTTCTTCCCGAGTCTCGCACAAGAGGCCGAGGATGCGGCGGCTGCGGCGGCGGTTGCCAAGACGACGGCTGGCGCTGATGACTTCCTCAGCCTGGGGTTAGGTTTCGTCGTGGGAGGAGGGGTGGTCGGCGGGGCTTCGGCCGTTCGTGCTGATGGCGCGGCCGTTTTGTGGCGTCGGCTAATCCCTTGTCTTCCGCTTGTTGGTTTTAGCGTTATTCCAATATTTGTTTAAAACTTGTTGTTATCTAATGTTATCCACGACATGAATGTATTTTCGGACTTTAAAGCCTCTGCGTCACTCTGCGGTTTATTGGAATTCCTTGCTTTTGTTTTCGAAATCCCGCATTGACCACACTAAGAAAAGAAAGAGAAAAAAAGATTTCATTAACAAAAGACAGATAAATCAATATTTGTATAAATTCAGTTGAATGTTAAAAAATATATAAAGGACATCATTAAACAGATCAAAATGGCAACATTCTAACCAAACCACTGTTTACAGTGTTTTTTGTATTCAAGTGTTTAAGATATTGCTAGTTTTTCAGAGATTGTGATATTTTAAATTCAAGATTTAGGTTAAATATCAGCTGTATTAGAAATTGTGTATTTTTTTTTATTCTAGTTGAATAAATAATGCTTGCAGTTTTCAATTTGAATTTACTTTTAAATTCAAGCATTTGTTTATAAGACTAGATGTTGGAGAAATGTTGAGCTTTGTTTGTTTATAAGACTAGATGTTGGAGAAATTTTGAGCTTTGTCTTCAAGCGTCATTCTTAATACTCTATTTTTTAAACATTTGTTGTTGTTTTTTATATTCAAGCGTTGTATTTAATGATGATTGGAGACGCTGTGGGTTCTGTCTTTAAGCTTAAGATTAAATACTTGAAATATCAGAAATGTTGGTTTTGTATCATTTGTATCTGAGCTTCATATATCATAATAGATATTTCAGATAAACATAAAGATAAAAACACTTTTCTTATCCCTTATTCGAGAACAAATGCATACAAGTTTACACTTCCTACTCTATCTTACTGAGGTGCATCCGAGCATCGAATGGGTTGCCTAATCAAAGCACGAAAACCAGCATAATTTAAAACACTAATAGAAATGCAGGACTAGACTCAAACCGCGGACGGATGAGCGTAGGACGCAATAATCTTCTTTATAGAAGGAGCAACTGTAATGGAAAAGATAAATTGTGGGTTTTTGTATTCAAACATTGTTTTAGATAATGCTGATTGCTTAAGTAAGCGTGTTTATCTATTTTTAAAAAAACCGTTTAAGATAAATTAATGCAAGATTTTGCGGAAATGGTTAGTTTTATATTCAAGCGTTAGCGTATTGACAAGTCTTAACAAATATGCACGCATAAAAGGTCGCAACGAAAGACATTTCCGCCGTATTCGATCATTGAATTAAAGAAACGTGTTACTGATTGTACTAAAAGCTAAAGGAGATTACATTTTATTTCATTTCCAAAAAATGTTGCCTAAAGAAAATGATGGATTGTAAAAGTGAAATTTCACCTTTTTATAATATAAAACGTATTGAAAAATGGAAAAGAATTTTCGTTATTTGTTTTTATGAATCTACGCATTGTGTTTTTTAATAACCAAGAAACGCAACTCTTGACTAATTTATTTTGTAAACAAAGATATATTTAACCTTACGCGACTAACACTTGAGTATTAATTATCGCCTACTCACTTTTGATGTTAAAAACGGATTCCTCATAACTAATCTTGTATCCTTTGTATAATTCTAAAAGACTAGAACGGTCCGTCGAGGTTGAAATTAATTGTCAAACACCAGCAAAAGCATGCTTTTTTGTTTATTAATTTAAAAACTTAACCGGAAGCACGTGACCTCTTCCATTTCAAAAGGTCACGCCTAATTAAGACTTGTCTATAAGACTATAGACAATAGTAGATGTTGCAGAAATTGTTGGTTTTGTATTCAAGCGTTATTGTATAGTTGACTCAACTATTGACAAAGGCTCAAGATAGGCAAAAGTGGAGAAAGTTTACTGCTGAGGTGTCCATGCGCTCCTACAGGAAAACCACGATGGTCAAGGATTGATGATGTTGATGATGAGGATGTATAGACTATAGACTATAGACATTAGTTGTTGCGGGTATTGTGTTTTATTTGTGTGCGGATGGATAATAGCTTTGTTATTGGCTAGTCCTTTAAATTTGGAAGAAATTATAGCACGTTCGGGGTTGATGTAAAAAAATTCTAATAGGATCTTACATCACTTGAGCATTAGTAAAATTATCACCACCTGCAACAACATTATACTGGAATAGAGAAACAAAATAGTAGCATAATATATTATAAATATATTAGGCCTGTATATATCATTATATCATATAATTCCAATGTATGCTCTGTTTGCCCTTGAAAACACGCCACGTGGTCCTAAGGACAACAATATATTCGTTTTAAAAATCCAAATAACGTGCGCAGGAGTTTTGTGACGTCAAAGCGAGCTAAAAATAATTTGTTCTCTCATTGGTGGCTTTTAAAACCAAACCACACAGTGCTTTGGCGAATAGCTTTTTTCTTTTTAAAAAGTAACCAGACATATAAAAATAAATGATCAGACAAAAAAATCTGGTCAACACAATTTTATTGGATATAAACGTGACAATTGACAATACATAAAATGTTTTGTTTTTTTATCATTTAATTGAAATAAATATTTTTGGGTTGGATAAAATTGAAACGCTTTTAATAAACTATTACAAAAAATGACACAAGAAAATAAATTCGACCTGAATTATTGTCATAATATAAGAGGAAAACAAACCTTCAACTAAAATATGCTGTGCCTAATTAATTAGAATACGATAAAATATGACACGCTACTAAAATTTGATGCGCTTACACATAGGTTCTAACCTTTTTCGGCTCACCGCCCCCTTTTACAATTTTTTTCCGCTCGCCGCCCCCCCCCCCAACTTAATTTTAATTAAACATAAATATAATTAATTCTAAAACAAATTTATTTGTATTATTATTTAGAAGTATAAGGGGCCGTCCATAAATTACGTCACACGATTAGGGGGGGGGAGGGGGGTCACGCATTTGTGACGAGGTGTGACGAGGGGGGGAGGGGGGGTCTAAGATATCCGACGTCACATAAAAATGAATAAGCTTATACATATAGGCTATGTTTGTGCGCTATAGACTCCAATGCCGTTAGATCGATCGGGACAACCAAAAATGAATATTTTCTTGCAACTTTCAGGAATATAAAATTTTAGTTTTTCACGTATGCTGTTGACTTTGTTGAGTTTATATAAATAGAAGTATGCCATTTATGCACACATGACTGTAATTTTAAAAAAAAAAGAAAAAGCTCATCGACGTAAAAGTGAGTAGCTTCTCTTTCATTTTGCTTTCACTGAGAGTGTTGAACAGCCAACTTTGGGTTTTCCCGACTTTTTTTGTGTAATCCAGAACTAATCGCATCTCTGAACGTCAGAGCCAAGCATGGTAGGCCAGGACTTGAGGAAGACCACACATCGTTACTGGAAACTATTGTGGATATTGCTATGCACGGATCATCCTAACACTAAATAAGGCAAAGTGATGTCTACAGAAGCATAAAAACATTAGATGAACTCACTGAACACTTAAAGATGGACGGATTTACAATCAGTAGAAGTGGACTCTACCTTCGTCTTTTACCAAAGTGCAGCTCATCTCTTAAAGGCCAGCGTCATGTCTCAACAGTCCAAGTGACGCTCATTAGAGCACAGAATGATCTAAACACGTTAAATATATAAACGGTTTGTTTTGTACGGCAACAATAAGACTACTGGAAGAGTTGGCACCCATGCTAGGGTCAAACGAAGTGTGCTTTGTAAGCCAAGACGATAAAGCTCGAGTGCCAGTCGGGTTGACTACTGCTAACAAGCAAAGTCCTTTGCTGATGCATATCGAATACAGAGTCAGCTTGGCTGACCATGACTGGGTTTTGGCTGCATGACACAAGCTAATTCCATCGGTGTATGCTGGAATCCAAATTCAGTCCAATGGTTTAGGAAACCGAGAAGCTATTGGTTATTCAGGACCGACTTACATTGCAATCAGATTTGGAAAACACTCTTCATAAACAGAATTCAGTCATGGACTCGATTTCAAGAAATTGTCTCAAGGAATTTAATGTCATTACACGGAGGGGTATTGATCGCTTGGTGAAACCAATTTTAGTGTCGACAGTTGATGGTGGCTCAGACGAAAACCCAAGATACGGAAAAGTTATTAAGGTTGCAGTCTACCACTTTCTTCAGTACGATTTTTATGCTGTATTCATCGCTACCAATGCTACAGGGAGAAGTTCGTTTAATAGGGTCGAAAGGAAAATGGCGTCACTCAGTAAGGAACTTACTGGGTTGATATTAGGCCTACCACATGACCACTATAGTATTCATTTGAACGATAGAGGTGTTACCATAGATGCTGATTTAGAAAAAAAGAATTTTCAGTTTGCAGGCAACACTCTAGCTAAAATTTGGTCACAGTTGGTAGTCGATAATTTTTCAACAGTAGCAGAATTCATTGACCCAACAGTCTCAGAAATCGATGGAGATCAAAAATGGTTTGACGTTCATGTACGAACAAAACTCAAATTGTAAAACGCACCGACAAAAAGTGCTGTTCAAAACCAAGAAATACATATTTCAGTGTAGTAACAGAGAGATTTTTTCCACATCCTTTACCAGTTGTTCAATCATGCGAAGGTCTGAAAATTCCAGAACAGACAACAGATGGAGCGTCGCATAAGTTTCCATCTCTGTTTGCAGCTCAAAGTCTGAAAGTGGATGATATCCTTCCTCGGTCATTAAATCCTTATCGTTCGATTCAGTGGCGTAGCTAGGGGAGGGAGAGGGGGGGGTCCAAATTCGAAAGTCCCCCCGGGCCCCTACTTTAGGGGGGCCCCCAAAGGAGTTTTTTTCTTATGTAATAATGTCGAATGTCAAAATGCAGGGGCCCCTAAAGAGGCCAAGCCCCCCGGACCCCAAATCCCTAGCAACGGCACTGGTTCGATTCCATACGATTTTGTACTGTCCGTCAATACAATCTGTGATTAGCGATGGGATTTTCAAAAAATATTATATGTACTTCGCTTCGTTAGTCATGCTGCGCAGCCATTAAATAAACACACAAGCAGGAATCAATTATTCCTCCCAAACCTATTAGGCCACAAAGAGTTGCTGCACATAGGTAACGTGAATTAATTGTTATTATCGCTAATGAAGAAAATGGAGAGAGTGCTGAATGGATAGATGAAGAAGAGCTTGATTTGAATGGAATAGCCATTCCACCTGATGAAGAGACCAATGCAGTCCCCATTTATTCCATAAAGGAGCATTTTTCATCACTTTGGGAGAATACATGATAAACATACATTTTGTGTTGTTGTTTTTGTATAAACTTTATTTTTTAAATTGTTCTGATTTTACTAAAGCATTTATTTTTGTGCACATGATATTGTTATAATTACACTTTCGATTTTTCTTTTGTGTAACACAAAATTAATTAATTAATTATTACAAAACGATGACAACATTTTTTAAATTTGGAACTGTAAATCTGCATTTTAGAAAAATATCTTTTAGGAGGGGGGGGGGGGGGGGTGCAGATTTTGTGATGTCATATTTGAGGGGGGGGGGGTCTGACTTTTTGTGACAATGTGTGACAAGGGGGGGAGGGGGGGGGGGTAAGAAATCAGCGAAAATTGTGTGACGTAATTTATGGACGGCCCCTAAGAGACTAATTTAAAAGCACCTTATCATGTAATTTCTGTAATTATTAATGTTTAACATATAAACTCCTTAAATGGACAAAACAATGAATGCAGGAAATGTTTATTTACAATTGTTTAACGTAAATGATTGAATCCTGTTATGAATACCATAATGTTGAATGTAGGTCTATATAAAGAAACAAGAATAATCAGTAATATTTGTTATATTACAAAACAAAACTTGTTCGGCATCACTAATGAATCAAATTTAATGTGGAAACATTTGTTAATTAAAGGGAGATAATTAACCCGTTTCATTGGAGCTAATATTTCTGTATTTTTTCTTTTATAAAAAATATTTATGGCTTACATTTATAACTTTGAAATGATCAAACTGTAAAAAGTATTTGAAAATTAAATAAATATTATATTACTAAATAATTTATATGTATATTTTTAAGCATTACGATAACTACCCAGTTTGTATGATTACCACGTAACTATACCGCTTAACGGTAGTTTCCACATATAAAGCATAGATTATAACGGATTAAAGGACATCTCGGTAGAACTGAGATCAAAATATCATTAATATTAGCATAACTTAAGGCGACAGTCCGGTGAACCAACTAAAGGACCAGCCGGCCGCACACCATATTTGCCAAATACTTCATCGAAAAGTCATTGCGATTCCTATTTCTCATTAGTTTCATAATTTGTATTGTTGGGGGATATCAGATATTTAGCAGCACTTGCGTTTACATTATATTTCATCCAAAAACTAATCGATTCATATAGCTGAGGTGTTCAAATTATATCAGGTACGTTTGTACCGCCCATTTCCCCTTCACCGCCCCCCAATCGCCCCCGGGAATGTCAGCGCCCCCCTAAAGCTTCTCACCGCGCCTGGGGGGCGATAACATCCCCGTTGAGTACCTATGCGTTGAAAAAAATGAGAAGATTATTAATTTCTCTAGCTGTTTGTGCGTTGTTCTTAGAAGTGGAAAATACCGTATATAAGAATTCTTTTTTAACACTTTCTAGCTATCATATCGATTCTTTCATCCCCCTTTTTTTTGTAACATAAAAGTTTTTAACTCTACAGCTATTAGCGAAGCACAACAATGGGATAGTGGGGCGAACACAATGCTCAGTCGACTCAACTTTATAGCCCCAAACTAATGTCATATAACTCTAGGGCTCTGTAGACCCGAATGTCCGGTAACTCTAGGGCTCTGTAGACCCGAATGTCCGGTAACTCTAGGGCTCTGTAGACCCGAATGTCCGGTAACTCTAGGTCTCTGTAGACCCGAATGTCCGGTAACTCTAGGGCTCTGTAGACCCGAATGTCCGGTAACTCTAGGACTCTGTAGACCCGAATGTCCGGTAACTCTAGGACTCTGTAGACCCGAATGTCCGGTAACTCTAGGGCTCTGTAGACCCGAATGTCCGGTAACTCTAGGGCTCTGTAGACCCGAATGTCCGGTAACTCTAGGGCTCTGTAGACCCGAATGTCCGGTAACTCTAGGGCTCTGAAGACCCGAATGTCCGGTAACTCTAGGGCTCTGTAGACCCGAATGTCCGGTAACTCTAGGGCTCTGTAGACCTAGGGACCACCTACTTGTCTTTAAGTTAGAATCTGAACCGAGACTACTCACTCAAAGGCATGGAGAACGAATCCTGCAGTATTTCGCAACATTGATGCGTCCCCATATTATAGGTTCGAAACAAACAGTTGGCCCTTTTCATCCACTCTAAACTCCAGCAAGGCTGGGCAGTCAAATTGTACCTAATGGACCGTCTCTTCCGCCCCCCCCCCCCCCGCAGTTTCGACATTTCGCACAATCAAAGGCGGGACCTAAACCTACTAAAGTAGGCGTCTATTGGTCAGTGACCAGTGCCGAATATTATTATGCAATTGTAGCTTGTTCCTCCCTTGGAGGTTAGCTCGACTTGGCCGTTTTAGATCCTGCCACACACCACTCGTGTCCTTGTCAGATTCGTTCGTCCCAGCTCGTGTACCTTCGGTCAGTCTCCCACCCATAGACCCTACAGCGGGCATTCTGGACACGTGAATCGGACCTCAGCCGACATAACGTAGGTCCAGACCACTATAATAAATCCAGTTTTGACCTTTTAATCGGACCTCAAACCTAAAATAAAAATCAAAGTCCTGACCACAAGGTCCATGTTACATATATGACGCTTAAACCGGACCCCAGCCTACAAAATCGACTTGTGTCGACCTCTAGAAAAGTCTTAGTTCTCTCGTTTTCATGTGCTTATGTTATTTTTTAGTACTATATGTGAGTAAATATGAGACACACTCACCAGCTTAGCAAACGGAAAGTCTTCTATCTGTTCCAAAAAAAAAAAAACGGATTTCACTTTGATCACAGCCATAAGCTCGAGAGGCAAACTTCTCTGAACTTCTTTCGTATTAGAATTTTTAGCCTAAAGTTTACGTTTATTCCTATACGATTATTAATTAATGTGTTATATTATAGAGCCTTTGGGTGTAACGGCTGTTCAAAGATAGTGCATCTATTCTATTTTATTCAAAGAACAAAACTACTTATTAAGAGGCAAACGTAATTTTTAATAAACACAAAAATACTTTTAAAAATGTTTCATTATTTCAATATACATGTTATATAATAAACTATTAAAAAGTCTTCATGTATTTATTTACATATAAAACTTGTTATAATATGTATATAATTTTAAATAAAATTTGAATATGATTTAATAATTTTTTTAGATTAATAAATTAACCATAAATATTTAGCAGAAAAATACTAATTAACTCCCTTGAGTTTAATATTCTTAGATTTTATAATAGAGTAGTCAAAATTTAGATTTTAGTCGCAGAAAATGTATAACTATACATTTTTGAGCTAACAAAAAATAGAAAATAAAAATGTACCTTTATAAAAATATTTTTATACAAAGAGCCACACAATTATTGTTACAATAGTATTAAATGAACACTTTAAAATTAATTCCACTTGTTACAAATCCGGATTTATGTCTTTATGGCTAAGACCTAGCTCATTATGAAATCACACACTTAAGGCACTCGAAGAATGTTTAAAAAACACTTTAATGCTTGATTTTATGTGCAATAATAACATTCAACTTCATTGGTAAATAGCCTAATAACCTTGTAGCTAAGCAAAAACAACAACTCTAACTTCACCAATTCGTGCTTTATATAGCCTAGAATCTAGACTTTGTTGTAGAAAGTGATAGAATGGATGTTCCCCGAAGTTTTCAGAATGCAAAAGAAAATGGACAAGTCTTAACGTGTATGCATGCATAAAAGGTCACGTGCAAAAACATTTCCGTTCTTATTCGATCATTTTCTTCGAAACAATGTCTGAGTGCTACTTTACTGGTTGTACTCAAATTTGTTGGGGATTAAAATTTATTTAATTTCCAATAGATGTTTACAAAGCAAAACAATGTATTGTGAAAGTCAGAAGGGAATAATCACCTTTTTAAAATATCAAACTTATTGCTTAATGCAAAATAATGTTTGTTATTCGTTTTTATGAATTTACGCATTTTGTTTTTCAATAACCAAGAAAACGCAACTCTTGACTCATTTATTTTGTAAACAAATAAAAATTTAACGTCACGCGACTAACACTTGAGTATTAATTATCGCCTGTTCACTTTGATGTTAAAAACGGATTCCTCATAACTAATATTATTGTATCCTTTGTATTATTCTAAAAGACTAGAACTGGCCGTCGAGGTTGAAATCAATTGTCAAACACCAGCAAAAGAATGCTTTTTTTGTTATTAGTTTAAAAATAGAACAAGAAGTTCACGAACATTCGGGTTCAAAAGCTCACGCCTCATTAAGACTTGTCAATGCGTAGGCCTACTAGAAAAGTTGCAGAGACTATGCAATAATATATAAACTATAAAAAAATAACTATCAAACGTAAATAATCTCTACGTCAAAATAAAATATAAATAATTAAATCTACACAGACTAGCGATACAAATACAATATAGAAGCTATTATTACACGCTATACACACATAACACACTGTTAGATCTACTCATTCTAAGGAAATAGTTTGTGCTATGTAAAGTAGGCCTACACAATGTAAGGCAATATAGTTAAGAGCATATTAAATATCAGTATTTATAATTACCGTGGTTTGTTACATGTTTGTATATTTATTTAACTATATATTATATAAAGTAGACTTTGTGTGTGCGTTCAACCAATCATATTAATGAATTGAAAGACACGTGACCTTATTGCCTCATATTATACTATTGCGATTTCACTTCGGATATGTGTCTTCGCTAGCTAAGTAGATAACGTATCAGGCAACCCGGGTTCGATTCTCCACTTAGTATATAACTTTTGTCTACATTTTCTTAAAATTTCAATTAATATAACTGGGACTGGGTTTTCCCGTACAGCGAAATACTATTATCTACATTATTTTATTATATATTTTGTTTTTACTGTTTGGTAATTATATATATATTGATTTTAAAAATAATAATATTTTTAAAAAGTGCTTTTTTCATCAAACCGATTTAAACGCTCCAAGGGAGCCGCATGCGGCTTGCGTAGCCGCATTTGCCCACAATTGATATCCAGGTCTTACTCGTCTATCATCGAATCTTTTTTTTTTCCTAACCCTTTTAAAACTCAACCGTGATTATAAGCTTATTGTATGAAACATTAAATTGATTTAAAAAAAAAAAATCTTTGATCCAAATATTGCAACTAATCCAGGAAATTCTTTGTGAGGAAATAATCCTGAAATATCCACCAGGACTCATCCTGCCGGAAATAAAATTATTTGAAAAAAAAAAAAAGAAGACAAAAGTAAAAAAAAGAAAAAAAAAAGAAATGTATAAACTTTGTGAATTTATGTGTATTTATAAACATTAATTTGTAAACTTTGTGAATTTATGTGTATTTATAAACATTAATTTGTAAACTTTGTGAATTTATGTGTATTTATAAACATTAATTTGTAAACTTTGGGAATTTATGTGTATTTATAAACATTAATTTGTAAACTTTGGGAATTTATGTGTATGTATAAACATTAATTTGTAAACTTTGGGAATTTATGTGTATTTATAAACATTAATTTGTAAACTTTGTGAATTTATGTGTATTTATAAACATTAATTTGTAAACTTTGTGAATTTATGTGTATTTATAAACATTAATTTGTAAACTTTGGGAATTTATGTGTATTTATAAACATTAATTTGTAAACTTTGGGAATTTATGTGTATTTATAAACATTAATTTGTAAACTTTGGGAATTTATGTGTATTTATAAACATTAATTTGTAAACTTTGGGAATTTATGTGTATTTATAAACATTAATTTGTAAACTTTGTGAATTTATGTGTATTTATAAACATTAATTTGTAAACTTTGTGAATTTATGTGTATTTATAAACATTAATTTGTAAACTTTGTGAATTTATGTGTATTTATAAACATTAATTTGTAAACTTTGTGAATTTATGTGTATTTATAAACATTAATTTGTAAACTTTGTGAATTTATGTGTATTTATAAACATTAATTTGTAAACTTTGGGAATTTATGTGTATTTATAAACATTAATTTGTAAACTTTGGGAATTTATGTGTATTTATAAACATTAATTTGTAAACTTTGTGAATTTATGTGTATTTATAAACATTAATTTGTAAACTTTGTGAATTTATGTGTATTTATAAACATTAATTTGTAAACTTTGTGAATTTATGTGTATTTATAAACATTAATTTGTAAACTTTGTGAATTTATGTGTATTTATAAACATTAATTTGTAAACTTTGGGAATTTATGTGTATTTATAAACATTAATTTGTAAACTTTGGGAATTTATGTGTATTTATAAACATTAATTTGTAAACTTTGGGAATTTATGTGTATTTATAAACATTAATTTGTAAACTTTGTGAATTTATGTGTATTTATAAACATTAATTTGTAAACTTTGTGAATTTATGTGTATTTATAAACATTAATTTGTAAACTTTGTGAATTTATGTGTATTTATAAACATTAATTTGTAAACTTTGTGAATTTATGTGTATTTATAAACATTAATTTGTAAACTTTGGGAATTTATGTGTATTTATAAACATTAATTTGTAAACTTTGGGAATTTATGTGTATTTATAAACATTAATTTGTAAACTTTGTGAATTTATGTGTATTTATAAACATTAATTTGTAAACTTTGTGAATTTATGTGTATTTATAAACATTAATTTGTAAACTTTGGGAATTTATGTGTATTTATAAACATTAATTTGTAAACTTTGTGAATTTATGTGTATTTATAAACATTAATTTGTAAACTTTGGGAATTTATGTGTATTTATAAACATTAATTTGTAAACTTTGGGAATTTATGTGTATTTATAAACATTAATTTGTAAACTTTGGGAATTTATGTGTATTTATAAACATTAATTTGTAAACTTTGTGAATTTATGTGTATTTATAAACATTAATTTGTAAACTTTGGGAATTTATGTGTATTTATAAACATTAATTTGTAAACTTTAAGAATTTATGTGTATTTATAAACATTAATTTGTAAACTTTGGGAATTTATGTGTATTTATAAACATTAATTTGTAAACTTTGGGAATTTATGTGTATTTATAAACATTAATTTGTAAACTTTGGGAATTTATGTGTATTTATAAACATTAATTTGTAAACTTTGGGAATTTATGTGTATTTATAAACATTAATTTGTAAACTTTGGGAATTTATGTGTATTTATAAACATTAATTTGTAAACTTTGGGAATTTATGTGTATTTATAAACATTAATTTGTAAACTTTGGGAATTTATGTGTATTTATAAACATTAATTTGTAAACTTTGGGAATTTATGTGTATTTATAAACATTAATTTGTAAACTTTGTGAATTTATGTGTATTTATAAACATTAATTTGTAAACTTTGGGAATTTATGTGTATTTATAAACATTAATTTGTAAACTTTGGGAATTTATGTGTATTTATAAACATTAATTTGTAAACTTTGGGAATTTATGTGTATTTATAAACATTAATTTGTAAACTTTGGGAATTTATGTGTATTTATAAACATTAATTTGTAAACTTTGGGAATTTATGTGTATTTATAAACATTAATTTGTAAACTTTGGGAATTTATGTGTATTTATAAACATTAATTTGTAAACTTTGGGAATTTATGTGTATTTATAAACATTAATTTGTAAACTTTGGGAATTTATGTGTATTTATAAACATTAATTTGTAAACTTTGGGAATTTATGTGTATTTATAAACATTAATTTGTAAACTTTGGGAATTTATGTGTATTTATAAACATTAATTTGTAAACTTTGGGAATTTATGTGTATTTATAAACATTAATTTGTAAACTTTGGGAATTTATGTGTATTTATAAACATTAATTTGTAAACTTTGGGAATTTATGTGTATTTATAAACATTAATTTGTAAACTTTGGGAATTTATGTGTATTTATAAACATTAATTTGTAAACTTTGTGAATTTATGTGTATTTATAAACATTAATTTGTAAACTTTGTGAATTTATGTGTATTTATAAACATTAATTTGTAAACTTTGGGAATTTATGTGTATTTATAAACATTAATTTGTAAACTTTGTGAATTTATGTGTATTTATAAACATTAATTTGTAAACTTTGGGAATTTATGTGTATTTATAAACATTAATTTGTAAACTTTGGGAATTTATGTGTATTTATAAACATTAATTTGTAAACTTTGTGAATTTATGTGTATTTATAAACATTAATTTGTAAACTTTGTGAATTTATGTGTATTTATAAACATTAATTTGTAAACTTTGGGAATTTATTTGTATTTATAAACATTAATTTGTAAACTTTGTGAATTTATGTGTATTTATAAACATTAATTTGTAAACTTTGGGAATTTATGTGTATTTATAAACATTAATTTGTAAACTTTGGGAATTTATGTGTATTTATAAACATTAATTTGTAAACTTTGGGAATTTATGTGTATTTATAAATATTAATTTGTAAACTTTGTGAATTTATGTGTATTTATAAACATTAATTTGTAAACTTTGGGAATTTATGTGTATTTATAAACATTAATTTGTAAACTTTGGGAATTTATGTGTATTTATAAACATTAATTTGTAAACTTTGGGAATTTATGTGTATTTATAAACATTAATTTGTAAACTTTGGGAATTTATGTGTATTTATAAACATTAATTTGTAAACTTTGGGAATTTATGTGTATTTATAAACATTAATTTGTAAACTTTGGGAATTTATGTGTATTTATAAACATTAATTTGTAAACTTTGGGAATTTATGTGTATTTATAAACATTAATTTGTAAACTTTGGGAATTTATGTGTATTTATAAACATTAATTTGTAAACTTTGGGAATTTATGTGTATTTATAAACATTAATCTGTAAACTTTGGGAATTTAGGTGTATTTATTAACATTAATTTGTAAACTTTGGGAATTTAGGTGTATTTATAAACATTAATTTATAAACTTTAGGAATTTAGGTGTATTTATAAACATTAATTTATAATTTTTGGGAATTTAGGTGTATTTATAAACATTAATTTATAAACTTATCTTACATCATATATTTTACAGACGCTCCTTCTATAAAGAAGATTATTGCGTCCTACGCTCATCCTTGGACCTGTGACTAGTCTTGCATTTTTATCAGTGTGTTTTAAATCATGTTAAGTTACTGGTTTTCATTGTTTTGTTCAGGCAACCCATTCCTTGCCTTTGCATCGGGAAGAAAGAGTACTTGAGTACTTAATATGCATTGTTTATCGCATAAGGGATAAGGAAAATGTTTTTGTCCTTATGTTTATCTGAGCATTGCAACATGATTTTATAGTGTTATATTTCTAAATTAGAGTGATGTCTAATGTTTTATTACTACTTTACTCTTTGCCCTTCTGTCCTCTAATAATAATAATGACATTTGTATAGCGCTGCCAACAAGCATAATGCAAGCTCAGAGCGCATTTGGCATACGATCAAGAACACAGATACAATCTATAAGCTAAGAGATAAAAAAAACTAAATAATGATTCAAAACTTTACAAACATTGAACAAATCAAACAACTAAAACAAAATAACCGACCTAACATATAAGTAAGACAGGGCTCAAAGCATGTTAATTAACATAAATATTGAAATAATGAGTTTTTAAGTTCTTTTTGAAGGAATCAATATAGCTTGTTTGCCTGAGTTGAATGGGAAGTAGATTCCATACCTTCGGACCGGATACTGAGAAGGCTCTAAGGCCAACGGTCTTCAGAGAGTAACGGGGCTCTTCCAGAAGCGATGAGTTAGCAGAACGAAGTGTTCTTTGAGGGACATATGGTGTGATGAGTTCTTTGAGATAGGACGGAAACTCGTTATTAAAAAAGCACTGATGGCAAAGTAGCGCCACTTTATACTCAATTCTGGCTTTCACGGGGAGCCAATGGAGCGAGCGAAGAAGGGCGGTTCCCGAGTCTCGCCTTGATTTGCGCATGACCAAGCGCGCAGTACTGGTCTGTTTTCTCTGTAGCCTGGCGATTTTGTCTTCGGGCAGGCCGACTAGCAGGGAGTTACAATAGTCGATACGGGAAAGTATCAGAGCGACTGCCAGTGTCTTTGCAGAATCAGTGGACAAATAGGGACGTATTTGGCCCAGTCTACGCAATTGTAGATATAGACCTCTGCACAGATGAGATATATGTTGGTCGAAAGACAGCGTGGGATCCAGTAAAATACCAAGATTCTTCACTTTGTTAACAAAAGGCACCTGGCAGTTTATCACGGTGATCGATTCTGAACCGGTGAATTTGACCAAATTTCTCTTGGTTCCAATTCTGATTATTTCTGTTTTTTTCGTCATTCATTTAAAGGCCGTTTCTCCCCGGCCACCAAAAGACATTGGCGATTGCACAACTGACCTTTGCAGCGAGTCGAGGGGCATGAAGAGGGACCGCATGATGGTACAGTTGCGTGTCATCGGTGTAAAAGTGATACGAAATTTCGAACGTTTTGATGAACTGGCCGAGTGGATACATGTACATTGCGAACATCACTGGTCCTAGAACAGATCCTTGAGGCACTCCATATTTCAGCGTTGAAGGTGCCGAGAGGAACTCATCTATAGCAACACTTTGAGTGCGCTCAGACAGGTATGACCTAAACCAACGAAGAACACAGCCAATGTGGTTGCAAACCTGTCAATCAGGATCTCATGGTCAAGAGTGTCAAAAGCGGCAGACAGGTCGAGCATTGTCAGAATAGACACATGACCCGAGTCCGATGTGCATAGTAGGTCGTTGATAAGCCTGACCAATGCCGTCTCCGTGCTATGACTCTTTAGATAGGCGGACTGAAACTGCTCCAAGAGGCAATGCTGCTCCAAGTGAGACAATAACTGTTTTAGCACAATGCGCTCCAAGACTTTCGAAAGGAATGGAAGGTTGGATACAGGCCGATAGTTTTTTAAGCACTCAGGATCGAGGCTAGGCTTCTTTAAGAGGGGCTTAACCAGTGCATGTTTCATTGATTGAGGCACAATACCTGAAGCTAATGAAGCATTCATCATCGTAGTGATCGAAGGTATAAGTTCGTTGATACAATCATTGAAGAGGAAACAGGGATGGGATCGAGTTCGCAAGACGTTTTAGGCATCTTACTAATAATTGCCTTAACAGATGCTTCAGATACTGAGTGAAACTCGATGAGGTGAGAACCCTGGAAGACTGGATCATTGTGGAGCAGACTTGTTTGATAGTCTAGGTCTTCCCTAATTTTCTTGATTCTGTCGGTGGATCCCCGTCGCCCTGCAGGAGTTTTGGGCCTAGTGGACGTAATAATCTTCTATCTAGAAGGAACGTCTGTAAACTTATAAGAAAAAAAAAATGGTAGTGCAGGTTTACCTGCACCACCCAACATCTCTGTAGTTATTTTAAACAGCACCCGAGATGAGTCCGCGCTCTCAATCTTATTGCGAAGATGCATTGTCTTAGCATCTCGAATCAGACGATTGACACAGTTTTTCTTTTGTGTATACAAGTGTCGGTGCACTGTTAGACCGGTTTGCTTGTATTTCCTCTCAGCCGGACGGCGCAACTTTTTCGCTACCTTGATCCCGTTTGACATCCATGGAGCCGATAATCGGGCTGTCAGAGGAGCGTGAATTTCTAGCAGCTTTCTTAGGCAGGTGATATAGTGAGTGTATAAATCCGTCGCGCCTGACTGCCGCAACAAGGCACTAACATCAGACCTAAAATTAGAAATGTTAATGTCTTTCATCTTTCTGAATTTGACTTTCCTCAACTGCTTTTTAGGCTTTAATAGGCATAGCTCAACGGAGATGAGGAAGTGATCAGAGATTCCCCGATCGATCACGTTAAGTTCATTAATGAGATCACGTGCGTTTGTTATTATCCAATCAAGGGTATGACCCTTAACATGAATAGGAACAGACACAATCTGTTCCAGATTTCGATCCCAGAGGGCTTTCTCCACATATATTTATTTGCTACTGTCGAAATGTAGGTTGACGTCACCGATAACAAAAAGGCCTCTGGTATAAATGTAAAGATCTAACAGATCTTGAAATTCTTGAATAAACTTACTGGGTGTGAGTTTATTTTTCTTGCTCGGTGGTGGTCGGCAGAGGAAGACGATGGTTAGCGTTCTACCGCTGAGGTTTAGTCGGACTTCGCACATGTCAAAGGTTATGAATGATGCACGGTTTGGATGGGTAGTTACATTTTTAATTAGACAATCTTTATATATTACGATTAAACCTCCACCTTTGCCTGTCAGGCGAGGAATATTCTGCGATATAAAGCCTTTTGGTGTCAATTCGGAAATCCTAGGCTCGTCACCTTCCTCCCTGAACCATGTTTCACTCAAGAGCACTATATCGAAATTATCGTCCACTATTGTCTCAGCCAGCTCGAGGGTCTTGTTGCCGCATGACTGAGCATTTAGGTGCACAATCTTTATGTGTTTTTGGAGTGTAAGACAACGAGAAAAATGTGCATTGTGTGCAGGGGTCGGCAACCTTTTGCTTACAGTGTACCAAACTAGGATTTCTAAATCATTCGGCGTGTCAACATCCTAAAATGAATCGTTACAAAGTTTTAATTTTACGTGTTTGTGATTCTTATCATCTTTATTCGCTTTTATATCAAATAGAATATTTTATTACTAAACATTCACATAAAAAAATGTATGGTAATTATTGTCTTAACATTATCATTTTTTAATCAAGATGAGGAACTAACAACTGCTAATAATAATAATTTGTTGATATCATTTTAACTGAGATCTCTTTTTGGATGTTTTTAAATTTATTAAAGGTGAGCAAACACTATCATTAAATAGAATAGATATGTAGTAATCATTTAAACTGGGTAGTTAATATAATGTTGAATATATACATATAAATTCTTTGGTCATATAATATTTATATAATTTTCAAATACTTTTTACAGTTGGATTATTTCAAAGTTATAAATTGTAGGCCATTTATTCTATTATAAAAAAAATAAATAATAAACATTAGAAATATTAGCTCAAATAAAACGGGTTAATTATCTCCCTTTAATAAAAAAAAAAACCGTTTCCACATTTGATTCAATAGTGATGCCAAAAAAGTTGTGTTTTGTAATATAACAAATATTACTGACTAATTATTATTTCTTTATAAAATCCTACATTGTGGTGTTCATTACAATATTTAATTATTAGAGGATTAACATAATTTAAGTTAAACAGTAGTTAATAAACATTTCCTGCATTAATTGTTAGTCCATTGAAGAAGTTGATATATTAATCATTAATAATTACAAAAAGAAGATGAGGATAAAAACTCTATTCAATGTAATTAGTCTGTATTATGTTTAAATAAAGAAGATGAGCATAAAAACTCTATTCAATGTAATTAGTCTGTATTATATTTCCCGGGTCAGCATTAAATCATTAGATCAATGCATCATCTAAATCAAAGCACGAGCTTAAAACATAAAGCACGAACATAAAGCACGAACATA